>PVJS01028243.1:0-25647 GCA_004027185.1 Glis glis
TGGAATTACAAGTGTGCACGGCCACACCCAGCATTAACTAGATTTTTTTTTTTTTTTTTGCGGTACCGGGTATTGAACCCAGGGGCGTTTTACCTCCAAGCTACACCCCCGGCCCTATTTTTTATACTTTGTTTTGAAACCGGGTCTCACAAAGTTGCGGAGGGCCTCACTAAGTAGCTGAGGCTGGCTGTGAATGAGATCCTCTGGTCTCCGCCTCCCAAGTACTGGGATTACAAGCGTGCGCCACCACACCCAGCATTAACTAAATTTTTGACTCTCCAGAGATGTAGTAGTTTATATTTTAAAATGCATGTAACACAAGTATTTTGCATCCGTCCATTTTTCTTTCTAAACAGGTGCGACTCCCAAGGTTTATATTCATGCAGCACCTGTTTCATCCTGTATTCCTGCATTTACTGTGTTATGCAGTCACATACTTCTCAAACACATCTGTGTTCCTCAGTAGAGTGTGATCTATTTGTGGTCAGAATCTGTATCTTAACCATCATTGCATTCCTGGTGCTTAACAAAATTTCTGGTATAAAGTTGGTATAAATGATTATTGAATTAAATACTAAGAAGCACAATAAATGAGTTTATAATGCTCTCGAATTAAATGAAAGCTCAATACAATCTTGTTAGAGCAATTTGTAAATCAGTGCCTCTCATAAACAGGTCCAGTTCTATGGTCATTTAGCCTCTCTGTTATTTTAACAGTCTCCATTTCCGAGTCTCAGTGTCCCGTCTCATGAATGCAGTCCCCAGTAGCCTCATGGGCATCTCTAACCTGCTGTCACATCTTAAAAAAAAAACTACCCTGACACTTATCAAAATGTATAATTACAATGTACCAATAAATGAACATATATATAAAAAATAAGAAATGCAGTTTGGGGATAATTTTTAATGAAAGAAGCTTTTTTCAAAATTTAAAAAATGATATAATGCCATCCTTACAAAGTTATTAAAAAAAAGAAAGAAAAGGTGGTAACCAAAGGAACCTTACCTAATGGGGCTTACACTGAACAATAATAAAAGAGTAATCCCATCTTGTATTTAAAAGCAAGCAAAATATTCTCTGACACAACATGTTTCAAGGAAAAGAAGATTTTCAGAACATGGTATATGACTAGACCACAAATTGAACCCAGAAAAATTATAGGTAAATACCTATCAAGCAGTATGAAGCGTGATATTCTCTCATTGCCTTCTCATGCCAAGCAGATGGAGAGAAAGGTACATAATTACCAGAGATAGACACAGAAACTAGTTTGTAAGGTAGATAGATAGCTTGTTTTTTTAAGCTTATTAAATAGACTATTAATTTAAGGATTAGATTTTCTCTTAAATAATGTTCCTCAATTTCAAAATGTCTCAGATTAATATATTAATTAGTGTGATACTAAGCCAGATATATAGAGCAGTGAAATAAAATAAAGAGCACAGAAATCAGCCTCACATATTGGGTCAACTGGCCGTCCATAGGTTTCCAATAATATGCTGTTGAAAGAATAGTCTCTTCCATGAATGATGTTGGAGAAACAGGGTATCCACATATAAAAGAGTGACATTGGACACTTACATATACATCATAAGTAAAAATCAACTTAAAATTGATTAAAGACTACACATTAACCTGATACCATAAAACTCTTAGAGGAAAACAGAGGAGAAAGTCTTCTTTTTCCCCACTCATAATCCCCTTTCCAGTCCCTCTTTCACTTTCAGATCATCCTTTTTTTTCTCCAGTTTCTACATAGGAAAGAAAAATGTATAATGTATAATACTTGTCTTTCTGTGTCTACCTTGTTTCACACAACACAATGTCCTTCAGTTCCATCCGTTCCCCTGCAAATGACAAGATTTTATTCTTCTTTATGGCTGACTAATACTTCATTATGTATATATACCATGTTTTTTTTTTTTATCCATTTACCTGTTGATGGGCATATAGGCTGATTCCACAACTTGGTTATTGTGAAGAGTATCACAATAAGGACAGGCATGCAACTGTCTCTTTTGTATGCTGACTTCATCTCCTTCAGGTGTACACCCAGGAGTGGTATAGGTGGATTACTTGGTAATTCTATTTTGTTTTTTGAGGAACCTTTTTGTTTTCCATAGTGGCTGTACTAATTTACATTACCACCAACAGTGTATAAGGGTTTATTTTTCTCCACATGCTCATCAGAATTTGGTACTTTTGACTTTTATTGATAATAGCCATTCTGCCTCAGGTAAGGTAAAATCTCAATGCAGTTTTGATTTGCATTTTCCTGATGGCTAAAGATGTTGAGCATTTTTTATATGTTTATTGGTCATTTGTACTTCTTTTGAGAATTGTCTGTTCAGATCATTTGTCCATTTATTGATTAGATTCCTTGTTCTTTGTTGGTAACTCATTTTGTGTTCTTTATATATTCTGGATATTAATCCTCTGTCAGATGAATAAATAGCAAAGACTTTTTTCCAGTTCTGTAGGTTGTATCCTCATGCTCTTGATTGATTCCTTTGCTGTGCAGAAGATTTATAATTTAATTAATCCCTTTTGTCAATTCTTACCTTTATTTCCTGAGCTATTGGAGTCCTATCCAAGAAATCATTTTCTGTGCCTATATCTCAAAGTTTTCCTCTAGTACTTTCAAAGTGTCAGGTCTTTAAATATGTGATCCATTTTGAGTTGATATTTCACAGGGTGAGAGCGAAGGATCTAGTTCAATCTTCTGCCTCTGGATATCCACTTTTCCCAGCACCATTTATTGAAGAGGCTGCCTTTTCCAACAAGTACTTCTGGCATCCTTGTCAAGAATCAGATGGCTGTAGATGCTTAAGTTTATTTCTGGATCCTCTATTCTCTTCCATTGGTCTACATGTCTGTTTTTACGCCAATACTATGCTATTTCTGTTACTATGGCTCTGTAGTATATTTTAAAACCAGGTATTATAATAACTCCAGCATTGTTATTTTTGCTCAGACTTGCTTTGGCTATTCTGGGTCTTTTGTGCTTCCATATGAATTTTAGGATAGTATTTTCTAATTCTCTGAAGAATGTCATTGGTATTTTATTGGGGATTGTATTAAATCTGTAGACTGCTTTTGGTAATATGCTCATTTTAATAATATTAATTCTCTCAACCCATGAATATAGGAGGTCTTTCCATCTTCTAGTGTCTTCTTCAATTACTTCTTCAGTATAATTTTCACTTTAGAGGCCTTTTATCCTCCTTGGTTAGGGTGTGTATGTGTGTGTGTGTGTGTGTGTGTGTTACAAATGAAATTTCTTTCTCAGAGAGGTCATTATTACTAGTATATAGAAAAGCTAATAATTTTTGTATGTTGATTTTATATCCTGTTACTTTATTAAATTTATCAATTCCAAAAGTAGTCTGGATGGAATCTTTTGGATTTTGTATATATAGAATCATATCATCAGCAAACAGGGATAATTTTGCTTTCCGTTTTCCTATTTGTATCCCTTTCACTTCTTTCTCTTCCCTAATTGCTCTGGCTAAGATTTATCATACTATATTGACTAGGTGAGTAGACACACTTGTCTTGTTCCTGATCTTAGAAGAAATGCTTTTAGTTTTCCCCCATTTAGTGACGTTGGCTATGGAGCTTCCAGTCCTTTCTTTTAGCTTATGGCTATGGCTTCTATTATGTTGGGGTATGAGCCAACATACCTAATTTATTCAGTACGTTTATTATGAAGGAATGCTGACCTTTCTGCATCTATTGAGATGATCACGTGATTTTTATCTTTGATTCTATTTAGGTGCTGTGTTACATTTTTTATTGACTTGCATATGTTGAACCATCCTTACATTCCTAGAATGAGACCAGTTTGATCATGATGTTGATCATTTTTATTTCTTCTTTGCAGTACTGGGCATTGAACCCAGGGGTACTCTTACCAGTGAGCTATACTCAGACCTTCCTCTTTTTTATTTTGAGACAGGGTCTTGCCAAGTTGCTGAGGCTGGCTTGAAACCATGTGTGCTTTATACGTGTTCTTCATTCATTTGGTTAGTAAGCATTTGTGGTTGAGCCAACTCTAAGCCACACACTGTGCTGGGTGCTAGAGGTGCAGAGATGGCAATACACTGCTCACCCTCCAGGAGCTCACAGCCTTGTGAGAGAGACAGACAAAATAGTGAAGAACCTCTATCCCAGAGGGAAGGCTGGAGTTGTGGGGCTGCTGGAAGTTTCTCTATCGTAGCATCTTTCCAGAGGGTGTTGCCTAGCCCAAGTCCTAAGTAATGAAACAAACAAATAAAACAAAACAAAACAAAAAAAAAAACAAAGGATTTGCTTATCCAGGTTCTTTCTTTCTAGAAAGCTTCCAGTCCTTTCTTTGGCTACTCCTACTTATCCTTTATATTCTGATGTTACCTCCCCCAGGAAGTGTTGATTGACTTCCACATGCAGTAGGAGCTGTCCACGCACCTCCACTACTTCTGTCTTCATCTCCACCATGGCATGTGTCACACTGTATGTTTGTGGCTGGTTTGTCTGTGACCTCCTTCAACATAAGGGTTTTATATTTTTTTCTTGTATTCCAAGGGTGTTTCCTATTGACCGATACATAGAAGCTTTTCTCTTAATGTTTTGGAGATATTTTTTAAATAATTAATTCTTTAATGAATTAAGATTTGTGGTTTTAGTTGGACAGCATCCTAGCAGTCACACAGTCCAGCCTCCCATCAATCAAAATCAGAATTGATTTTTTAATGTTTATGATAGGATGGTCATTCATCTTTTGCTTAAACACGTCCGCTGACAAGGAGTACATAAATTTCAACGAAATGCAAAGAACCAGTGCTCTGATTGATGATGCCGTAAGATAGGAAATAGTTGCTGTATTTGCAATAAAATTTTAATCTGAACAAGTTAGAGGCAAAGATTCAACCACATGACTTGTGTTTGTGGAGCAAGAATTGCTCATCAAAAGGAAAAGGGACTGAGAAGATCTGATAAAGAGCAAGAATGCAAAATAAATGGTGCCTTGATTATAATTCTTCAGGACTTCATCCTTCTTCCTGTTTTATTGTTGTTGGTGGTGGTGGTTTTGTTTTGTTTTTGTGTGTGGTGGTTGTTTTGTTTTTTGTTTTTCCTTTTGTGGTACTGGGGATCAAACCCAGGGCCTTGTGCATTCTAAGCAAACATTCTACCACTGAACTATACCCCCAATCCCCTTCCTTCTCTTTAAATAGCCAAGAACAAATCCCCATTCATGAAAAGCCATAAAGCACTTAGCTTTTGAGTTTGTGTTCTACTAAATTCTCTACTTTCACATTTCCATTCCTTCCCTCCCACCTTTTCATAGCTTATCTTCTCCAATTTTAGGGCTTTGTTTTTGTTCTCAATTTTAGCATCTTATTTTGTAACATACAGTACAGTTCAAGTTCACATGGGTCATGGTCCTCTCACAGCCTCCAATACGGAAATCTCTGAAGCCTCTTATCCTGAAGTATTGATCATTATTTACAGATCATAGTCACATTAGGAACCCAGCCAGTGTCTTCCCTATGATGTTGATCTCAGGTGTCTGAAGCAAAAGGCACTCCACTACACAGTGATTCAAGTTGATATTTATGGTCTGAATTTTCCTTTGGATTATCTGTAATTCTATAGAATATTCTTCAGATCTGTGCCCAGAGGATATTTGCTTTTCCAGTGTTTTGTTATATGACACTAAACAAATCTGACAGGTCTTGGATAAGATTTGAAATTAGAAAATATTTAAAACAATAGCATTCATTGTCGAAATCCAAATTACAATTTTCCTTTTAAGCTTTTGATTCTAATGGTTAAACTTATACTTACTTGTGGGAAATGTTATTAAAATTATTTTGGATTTCTCCTTATCCATATGAAAAATGCTATTTAGGGGTCAAAATGTTTCAATGGTTACATGCTCATGAAACTACCACACAGGTTTAGTGCCATGTCTAAGTTTACATGTCTAGTAAACAGTAGAACCAGGATTCAACTGTGATTTTCTGGTTAGAAATCTATTGCTTATTCTACTATATTTCCAGTACCTAAGGGCAGGACTCTAATTAAATATCACTGGTAGATCTAAAGCTCTAGAGCATTTAAAATATTATTTATTTCTTTTATATATGTATGTCCTTTTATATAGTACAAAAAGTGCTTAAAATAATATACAGCTATGATGTATAGGTTGACTATCACAATCGCATAAAAAGTCCTGACTCAGTTTAGGACAGTAGATTGTTATCAATGAAGTTAGTGTTGCTAACTGAATTCTTTCTCGTGCCCACCCCACTCCACAGTCTCACCACTCGGCAAAGAGCAAGCAGTGGCGTGGATGTCGGTGGCTATAGTTTCTCACTGCAGATCTCCCTTCCACTTTCTAACGTGGTCACTTAATTGACTCTCTCTGGCCTTAGATTTTCAGTATGGGGCAAAACATGCACTGGATTCTAGTGCTGAGAATGTTCAAATAAAAACCTTAAGATAATAAATAACAGTATCTATTGAGCACTTCCAACTTGCCTGAAATTGTGCTTTATTTGTTTTATCCAGATGTAACCATAAGCTGCCCCTGGCTTGTTTCACATTTCATGTCCATCATCCTCAGAGATGATGTGTTAGGTATTCACCAACTCTCCTCATACTAACTGCTCTTTATCCATGGTGTGTGACAAAGAATGAGTTGCCTTATAACATCTTAGGTATTTTACAATCAGCCTGAAAAAAGCAGAGGAGACATGAAGCAGGTGTCTGGCTTTTCAACTTAACTTTTTCATGTCATCAGGAACCTTTCCCTCTGTTTTGCATAGAAGAGGAAGATTAGGAAGACAAGGCCATAGGCAATTTATCAACAAATATTTAACCTTAGAACTCTTCATCATTTATAAGCAAAGATATGGATTTTACATAGGCTTCTGATACTTTTAGGGACTAAAACAATTCTCTTTGGCACCAATGTGGATGGGAATAGTAGAAGGCAGAACTGAGCCTATAAGAGAGAGACAATATTCATGTGCTTCATTGTATTATTCAACTGGTTGTTTCATCCTTTTGTTCTTCTTTGGATACATAGCAACACAAAATTATAAGCCCAGTGTTTTTATTGAACTGGTACATCACATGATGATAGGGCAGAACAGATCATAGAAAACATCCTAAAACTATCTGTGCCAAGTGTGTTACGAAAATGGAGACCTGCTATCTGGCATATAGTGTGTTTTTCCTTTAGACCTTCCAAGCTTTCATCATTTCTCCTTTTGCCAATTTTTGACAGTATTTAATGCTGCCTAGTAATAACTATAATCAGTGACTGCTTCCGTGCTTTGTGATCTTTCTAGTATTGTAATCCAAAGGAAAACAGTGAGGTTTGTGGTTATGTGGGAATCCCAGGAGTAAAAGTTGTATTCTACTCTACATACCTCTGAATTATCTAGATACTAATCATTCAGTTACTTCAATAACTATGAGTTCAGAAGTATCTACCACACAGTCACGCTTTGCTTATTACCTCAAATCCATTTCCACAATGTTCTAACAGGTAAAGAAAATTAAGCAAGCATATTGCTGTCCTCAAACGTGAGTGAGTGCCAAAGAGTAATCTAAAATAAATGCTCCAAAGGAAAGCAGAAGATGGTGATAGACTGACCAGGGATGGGTCATTGTTTTCACAACATGAAGTCAGTTGTTTTTTGGGTTTATTTTAATCACAGACCGTGGGTAATTTTAGACACTCTTTTAAAATATTTCTGCCTCTTTCAAGCTAGAGTAGATAAAACAAAGAATACCTTATTGTTCAGAAGGGAGAATAAAAGCAGTCTGCCTCATGATTGGACTCCAGCAGCTCGCCATGAATGTCCTGCACAAAGGAAGTGAAGGGTGATTTGGGAGGATGGTCATGTGATCTAACAACGTAATTACCCTAACCTTCGACCTCAGTCATTCCACAGTGGTGCTTCATGTATGCACTCCTATCACTCCTTGCTCTTTTCAGAATTCCTATGCAGCAGGCTTAGCTGAAAGAACTAGCCTTGCAAACTTTGGTGTATTACAGTCACCTGTTAAAATGCTAATATGCAAGCCCCACACCTAAAAATTCTAGCTTATTGTAACTTTCTTAGAAATAATTGATTAAAAACATTTTATACTTTTTAGACATAGAACAATCAATTTTTATACTTTTATTGGTGCATTAACATTTTAAGATACATTGGATGGGATGATCATGATTTTAAAACCTTTCCTGTGATGGGTTGAAATACGTTATCTTAAAGATATTTCTAAATTTATATGTCACATGGTCTCTTTTATGTCTACTAGGTCTTATTTATAATCAGTAGTTAGTTCTACTTGGTGTTTTATTTTTTTATATGTTCTCAATGGAGTTAGAACTTGAATTCCAGATTTTCTACCATGTTTTACAGCCATACATTTTATTATTTATTTATTTTTTACTTTTTGCAGTGCTGAGGATCACACCCAGGGGCTCACATATGCTAAGCAAGTACGGTACATCCTCAGCCCTTCACCCATGAAAATTAAGTTCAAAATCATTCTCCCGTTACCCATTGAGCTAGTATTAGCCAAACATTCACAGGGAATCTTTCTTCCTGTGTTTATCTTTAGGTAGAAAGTTGAGGATTAATTCATTCAACATTGGACGAATAGTTGAAACCCAACTTACACCTCAGTGCTGCTATGATGATTTTGCATACCACTGGCATGTTGGTTGTGTGCATCTTATTTTTGAATAACCCTTTTCAGACTTGGAAGGAAAGATATGAGTGACTCCAATTTTATTAAGTCAGTAGAAAATAGATTATTTTTAGTAAACTATATATCAAATATGGATCCTGAGTCCTGGGTTTGCTTAGAGAAAATAAATTCATGAATAGCTCAGAAAGATGGCAGTGCTGTCAGGACACTTTCTTCTGAGTATTTCTGCTTACTTCTTCTCTTGAATAGTGGAGGAAATGTGACAGTTGTACCTTATTTTCTGTGCCTGAAAGCCCTGAGGGCATATGTGCTCAGGAGCCACTTTCGATACACTTAAACAAATATATCTATTTGCTACTTGCTCTTAAGAACAAAAAATGTAGGAGCTATTAGGGTACATCAAACTATTTTTTCAAGTGCAATATTCAGACACTCCAGAGGTAGATAGAGGTCCAAATGAAAATACTTCTCTTTTTAAATCAGCAGGTAAGGGTATTATTTGTGTTAATGTGCAGTTTTACAACCCTTAGAGGATACCAACAAATGTGAGTTGTTTAGACATCTCCAATATAAGTCATTTTTTTTTTTTGCAGTATCGGGGATTGAACCCAGGGGGGTTCTACCTCCAAGCTACACCCCTGGCCCTATTTTTTTATCCTTTATTTTGAAACTGGGTCTCACGAAGTTGCAAAAGGCCTCACTAAGCAGCTGAGGCTGGCCGTGAACCCGGATCCTCCGGTCTCTGCCTCCCAAGTACTGGGATTACAAGCCCGCGCCACCACACCTGGCTAGTCATTATTATTTTAAATTATCACTTGCTTATTAGCAACATTTGCTTGGATGGTAATTTAAAGAGTATTATTTCAAAGAAAATGGACAATGAAGAAATACTTTTAAAAAAACTAAGTAATGTTATTTATTCCAAGAAATCAGACTTTTCTTCTAGAGTTTTTTAATCTACAACATCTGAAAGGCCTAAAATTCTAAAGTTTTATAAAACATCTTGTGTGGGAAAGATTAATGTTGATTTTGATTGAAGTCTATTCACTTTATTCACATGAATCATATAATAGCTATGTGTGCTAAATAATATGTAGTCTTCTAAAAAAATGCCCTAAAATAAAATGTTGGAAGGTAATATGTACTATTCGTGTTTTATTTATTACATATATTCTGTTTGATCTAAAAAAGATGTGATACGTTTTATAATTAAATTATAATAAAAACAGCATAGAACCAAAGTCTTAGAATGAGATAAATACTCTATAATTAGGTATTAAAGTTTCTGGTAATTAAGGGAAAATGTGGGAATGGATGTATTACCTGATACTCTAAAAATTATCAGAAATAAGCACGATATATCTGATCACATTTTATTTCAAAATCCCAGTTATAAATTAATTTATTATGTAGATTTAATGCAAGAAACAAACAATCATGAAAAGACAGTGTTTCAACAGTGGTGGCAGATTTTGGGGTAGACTTTCAGACTTCCCATTGGCAAGTCCAAATTTTTTCTCACACATGCAAGAATATGAATTCATTTAAAAATCTAGAAGGTATTCAAGCAAAATGCCAGAGTTTTGAAACATAGAGCATTTATAACCTTAGGCCTGGAAAATGTTAAACAGCAGACTCATTTAAAATCTCAATAAAGTAGAACTCTGATAAGTAACAGCAGTGATGAGGGACAGACCTATTTATAAGCTACAAAAGGAGTCTCTAAGAGTGTGCATCAGTTAACATGTTAGATAAAAAACTTCTGAGTACATTGAGAATTGGGATATGTGTCATAAATTATTAATTGAATTTCACCACGCTACCCTTGTTTCACATTGAACTCAATGTTACCTTCATCTGTTCTTTTTGTTGTTCTACTCTTTTACTTGCTTTCTCTTTCTTCTGTTGCTTGATGTTACTTAACTAGAATTAACTAAGAGATTTGGCTACATGTAAGACTCATAATACTAAAACCATTAATAACAGAAAAAGTACTTATTTTATTTTGCAGTGTTAAACATGTATGCATTAAATCTACTTAAAAACACAATAGAAAAACTTTACATATGTTAAAAATACCAGGCACTATTCCATATACCATTTCAACTTGGAGTTTAATCTATAGAAGGACTGTTATAGTCCAGCTCTAGCAGTTTTATTATGTTGCTATAAGATGATATAGGTTGAATCTTTCTTCAATAGGTTAGAAATCTGATCAATGCAAAGTCTCATAGTTTGGCTTAGGTCAGGATCTCTAGATGGGAACCCAAAACAAACCCAAATGACAGTAGGTAAAAATGAAGGCAGTTTAAATAAACTATAGACTTTAGTTAATAATAATGTATCAATATCAGGTGTGGTGGTGCACTCTTGTAATCCCAGTACTTGGGAGGCTGAGCTAGGAGGATGGCAGATTGGAGACCAGCCTCAGCAATTTAGCAAGATCCTGTTTCAAAATAAAAACTAAAATAGGGCTGGAGGTGTGGCTCAGAAGTAGAATGCCCCTGGATTCAATCCCCAGTACCCCCAAAAAATATCAATATTGGTTCATTAACTATAATAAATTTACCATTCTAGTGCAAGATATTAAAAAAATAAGGGAAATAGTGTGCAGTGGTTTCATAGGAAGACTCTGTAGTAGTCGCCCAATTTTTCTATCAATCTAAAACTATTCTAAAAATATAAAGCCTATTAATTTAAAAGTAAACTAAACTAACAAGGCATGTGCTTCTTTATGTGAAACTTTTTCTATTACAATGTTTGCATATTAAATAGATTGGACCACATAAGAATGTGGAAATTAAAATTCTGGTAAAGGAAAAATAAAAATAATTGAGGAGTGTAAAGGTTAGGATGCTGAGGAAGGCCTGTCTATCAATAAAATATTGTAATCTAGAGGTCACAGTTTAAATCTAGATAATTTCCTCCATTGCTTAGGCATATGAAGATATAACAACTCAAGAGACACAATGTTTAGATTTTAATCAAAGTAGGTCCTTTGATAATTCCACTGGAAGACAGTAGCAGAAGGGAGTGTAGAACACTGCAGAATTGCCGGGCGTGGTGGCGCACGCTTGTAATCCCAGTACTTTTTGAGGCAGAGACCGGAGGATCCGGGTTCGCGGCCAGCCTCAGCCTGCGCATGCGCGCGTGCGCGTGCACGCGAGCGTTCTCTCTCCTTCCCTCCCTCCCTCCCTCCCTTTCTCTCTCTCTCTCTCTCTCTCTCTCTCTCTCTCTCTCTCCCTGTCTCTCTCTGTCTATCTCTCTACCTAGTGAGGCCCTCCGCAACTTCGTGAGACCCAGTTTCAAAAATAAAGTATAAAAAATAGGGCCGGGGGTGTAGCGTGGAGCTAGAATGCCCCTGCGTTCAATCCCCGGTACCGCCAAAAAAAAAAAGAACACTGCAGAATCATCTTTATAAAAGATGTACTTTTTTGCATGCTTACATGGAGAGGTTAATTCTGAGAATACATTCTTCCCATCAGGCTCCATTTCTAGGATATTTGCCATCCCTGTCTTGGGATGTTCATTCAGTCCTATGAAATATCCAGGGACAGGTTTACAAGCAGCTCTCTTCATTATACTTGACCAAGTTTTCAAGCTACTAGTCCTATGCCAACAACTTCAAAAAAACTACTTAAAATGTTTTATATATAATGAATGGTGCTATCATGACTGGTAGTATAATTAGAAAAACAATGACAAATGTAGTAACTGCTATTTATTGGGCATGACAGAGACTGCGTTGTGTTACCTTACCTTATTCTGTTCTAACTTTGTAACAAGTCAATGAGCTAGGCATGTTGTCCTCGTTGCACAGTAAGAAAACTCATCTGCAGGTTCAGTTCCTTGCATATAGTTACTGATACAGAGATGTTCCCTAGTGTATTCATAAGATCTTCAATCCATGTTTTAGAAGCTACCCTTATATCTTAAGTATGTTTTTTTTTTCCAGTACTAGGGATTGAACCCAGGGGCATTCTACCTCCGAGCTACACCCCCAGCCCTATTTCTTAGTCTTTATTTTGAAACAGGGTCTCATTAAGTTGTGGAGTTGTGGAGGGCCTCACTAAGTAGTTGAGGCTGGCCGTGAACCCAGATCCTCCTGTCTCAACCTCCCAAGTACTAGGATTACAAGCGTGCACCACCACGCCCGGCTAAGTATGTTCTTACAGAGTGTAAATAGGACCCTTTTGGGGAAACAGTTTTGGGGGAGGTTTGGTGTTGTGATGAAATAGTTTCAATGGATGAACTCATCTAACTCTTCTTGGTATGAATACAAAGCAGAGGTAGCTAAGGATTGCATTGAAATTCAACAAGAAACAGGTGCTTCTTATTGGTAGAAAAGTTTACTTTCTTAACAGTTTAGTTTATTTGTGGTGTCTAAATAGAGCTTGGAAGTAAGTAGACTTGTCAATACAATTTTCATTTGTTTGGAGGTCTTTGTTTTGGTTGCCCTTGAAAAAAGGAAGGTGTTCATAGTTTCCATCAGAGACAGTCATCACGTATGTTGTCACTCTTGCTGTGGGGACAATAAGCCATCAATGAGGATACATCACTGGCAACAGCTTTCCAAACTGAGCCATGAATCACCTTTCATTAGCTACATCTCTAAACTTAGTAGCATCTGCGTATAAGAGAAGGTCGTGCAGTACCTGCCATTCACTTAACATTTATAGAACACCTCCTCCACACCTACTTCATCCCTTGCTATAATTTACAGCTTCCTAATACATGTCAATGATTTAACTTTTTCAGATCTTATTTGCCTTAGCTGTGAAATAATAATGTAGGACGTAAGTCTAATACTATATTTTATCCTTTCTTTTGTGGTACTGGGGATTGAACCCTGGGGCATTTGACCTTCAAGCTACACCCCCTGCTCTTTGTATTTTTTGTTTTGAAACATAGTCTTGCTAGGTTGCTGAGAGTCTTGCTAAGTTGCTGAAGCTGGTCTCAAACCTGTGATTCTCCTATCTCAACCTCCCAAATACTGGGATTATAGGCAAGCACCATCATGCCCAGATTAAGATTTATATTAATACAAATGCACCAGTAAAAGTATAAAAAAGGAAACAAATTCTAAGAAGTAATCAGACTAAGTTAAAAAATTAAGTCAAGACTTTTAATTCACAGTATTCAGAAAAGCATGTCCACCACTTGCTTGAATTGAACACCTTTAAAACTGAAATGTTGGCCATTGTCTTTTTCTGGGTTCACTGAAAGCTGTGTTTTTAAGAGAATTCTTGGAGTGATAAACTAACGTGTCCCCTTTGCCATTCCTCTTCCCATATTTCCTACCTAGTTTTTTCATACTGCAGTATTCCCCATGCTGAAGGATTCCTTGACTCTCTCCTATAGTCAATATTCAAGACCATATGACAATGAGAGTTAGTTAAGATGTGTTCTTAAATATCAAACATTGGATTTTTAACGTACTATGTATAGATGACAGTGACCTTAGATTAAAAGAATAAATATTTCAGAAATGGTCTGTAAAAACTAGGTATCAATAATGACTAATCCTTGGTATTAAAAGATGGTTGTTTAACATGTCTTTTTGACTACAAAAAAAAAAAACACTGAATTTGCTACCAATTTTCCTTATCTTGGTACTGCTAATATCAGATCAGAATATTTCCCCAAAGTGATGGCTACTATCTTTCCACTCCCAATTGCAGGAGGAGTCACAGGGCTTTGAAGAATGGCAGATGAACGGAAAGATGAAGCCAAGGCGCCTCACTGGACCTCAGCTCAGCTAACAGAGGCATCTGCACATCCACACCCACCTGAGATTAAGGACCAAGGCGGGGCAGGGGCAGGACTTGTCCGAAGCGCCAATGGATTCCCATACAGAGAGGACGAAGAGGGCGCCTTTGGAGAGCACGGGTCACAAGACACCTATTCAGATACCAAAGAGAATGGGATCAATGGGGAGCTGACCTCAGCTGACAGAGAAACAGCAGGTAACCAAGGGATCTCTGTCACTAGTACTGGTTTTGTGCCTTTAGTCAGTTTTGTCTGAAAGCGAATTACAGTGCTGATCCTCTTTCGGTACTACTAGTGCTGAAATTCCAGCCAGTGAAGGAGAAAAAGACACCAAAAGAAGAGAAAAGCCACGGCAGCTAACCTGACTTTTCCCCCTAATTAGTTGTATTCTCAATCCTAGTCCCTTGTTTAATTTTTATCACTTTAATTTTTGTAAAAAAAAATGGCTGAGTGTATGTATTTTTTGCTAAAAATTGTGAGCACTTTAACTCATTGAAAGAAAACTTCAGTTTCTTTTTTGATTCTCTTAAATTGGACCTAAATTCAATGGATTGATTAGAAACATTTACTTGGGGGGGGAGAAATGTAAAATCCATCTCCAGATCCTTCAAAAAAAGGAGAAAAAGAAAACAATGTCCATATACATATATATGGATGTATAATGTTTTCTCTATTTATTATAATATATATAACATATCATAATTTATGTTATATATATTTCTCTATATATAGACCATTTTGTACTTTCTTAGCTTTTTAGAAATAACATGCAGACTATTGAAAGAGAACATATTATTTACTCTTAGGCACTTCTTTTCAAAGTATGATTTCTGCCAGAAGTCCCCTGTACTCTACCACTGATGGTATCATCGTTAATGGCCTAGCCACTATGTAGCATTAATGACATGCAGAAACATTAACCCATGCTATAGTAATCTTCACCATCATTTTCCTTTTTTCTGTGATTTAGAATTTAATGTATTTGAATTCAATATCTTGAAGACAGTAACTTACTCCCCCAAAAGAGTGAGCAAACTACAAATAGTAAGAAAGGCTATGTCCCCCTTCAAAATCATCCTTTCCTTACTTGAAGATTGGTTTTCTATACTCTGTCAATTAATTTGGAACATTTATTGAATGTACACTCTATTCAAAAAATATATACTTAAGGGATAGAGCAGTGTAGGTCAGTGGTAGAGTGTGTGCTTAGCATGCACAAGGTCCTGAGTTTGATCCCCGGCACAATAAACACACACACACACACACACACACACAACATACATATTTAAATTTTTCTTAGGAACTATAGGAGGCATTTTAAATGACAGGAGAAATTACATAGTATAATAGTATATAGTGTAATATTTAAAAGTCCACTAATTCAACAAGGTACTGTTGAGCATTTTCTACGTATGAGATGTTGCATTAGCTTCCATGCCAGGATGTATGCAAAAAAAACTGGTTGCTGAATTTCATGATCAGATGTTCTTGTAGCACATGAGACCTGTGCACACAATCAATTTGGATGCAAAGCACAGTGTGTTATGGGCCAAATGAGAAGTGTATAAAAGCAAAGTTGAAGAGGGATTGTTTCTATTTATGGCCCATGTTCCTAAATTGTACACAAATGTGTCTTAGGGTGCCAAACAACTTCATAGGGGTGTAGCAAGGTATTTTAAATATCCAAGAGAAACACAGAGATGCTCAACCTCTGTCAAACACTGCCTGAACTATTAGCTCAAGACGGTTCACAGTTCAATATTATGTCACACTTTGGTCCTTTAGAAGATAACATATCTTTGCAAAGTTGGGTTTTCAGCAGTTGCTCTGATAAAAAGCAAGTGCCCTGCTTGTGGAACAAGAAAAGAGGGTGGCTGTGTCCGCTCTGATCCAAGGAACTGAGAAGCTATACAGTACTCAACAGGGGCATACAACACACCCTATTAGTAAGAATAAAATAAAAATATTCGTTTTTCACCTTTCATGGTTACCATGAGGATTAAAATAAGATTGTAAGGTGTATAAAGTGAACAGCCCAAGAAGCAATGGCTATTAATTACCATTCTTATTGGTGGCAGCATTGGTATCAATGAAGTCAACAGTCACACTTGATCAAAGAATATTTTTCTCCAACCAAATATAACCTACCTTGCTGAGGGTGGAACTTGAGTGTCAGGAGCACTAAGAGGAATCTGAAGGAATTGTGGCATGAAGGGATGAGGACATATTAAAGCATAATGATTGGGAGGAAGAAAAGAAAGAGGTAACAGGTCACGATTTTTGTCACCATCCTGTGCTATAGCACCTGGCATTACACCTGCAGTGCTTACCGAAGGTGTATCAGGCAAGTGAACGAATTAATAAATGCATGCAGAAAAGAAGGAAGTCCAGCTTTGTTCCTCCCATGCTCACCAGCTGAGTCTTACTGACGCCTCCAGCGGCGTGTAATGCACTCTAGGAAAAAAATCTATGCATGCTGCCTTTGGTCCAACAGTAGAGAATCGACATCACTTACTATTCCATTTGTTCATTGATCTTATTGAAGTATTTAAGAGCATCAGAAATATATATATATATATATATATATATATATATATATATATATACCAGGTCACTGTGTCCTTGGCAGCTTCTTTGAGAAAATAATATAAATTAAAAAGAGACTAAGCAATGTTTCTTTTAAGTGATGGTTTCAGGAGCATCCAGAGTTAATTTTAAAGTTGGCTCAACATGTATCAAACAAATTTTATATTATCTTTGGGAGATTGACTGCAACAGTCAATCTATCATATATCTATCATATATATATATGATAGGTGTGTGTGTGTGTTTGTGTGTGTGTGTGTGTGTGTGTGTGTGTTATTGACTACCTTTGTCTATATATAGAGAGAGACAGCTGTGGGCTCCCAGAATGATGCTTTCAAACTGTGGTGTGATTTTAAGCTAACTTCCCTCCAAAAATAACAGGCCAGGTATTGATCCCTTAAAATATGTATGTGTGGAAAGCGGTAGGAAAAGGAAAATATACAATTTTGTTTCTTCAAACCTACAAAGAATATTAAAGTGATGAGCTAATGTACAACTAAATTTCTCCCCAAATTCTCCTTTAATAACTTTTGTCACTGATGGCTTATAGATAACTGTGTCCTAGATTATGTGATGAAAGTCATCCCTAGTCAAAGGAAATAAGTTTAAGTCTCCAGTGTGGTCTTGAAGAGTGCTGTCTTGTGATGCTGGAGGCCACTGATGTGGTCTGGCACCATACTCAGAGGTGATTATTTTAAAGAGAACCAAGAAGCTCTGCACCAGCCCATTCCTTGATCGTCCTTTTTTTTTTTTTTTTTGAGGTACTGGGGATTGAACCCAGGGACGTTCTACCTCCGCGCTACACCCCCGACCCTATTTTTTATACTTTATTTTGAAACCGGGTCTCACGAAGTTGCGGAGGGCCTCATTAAGTAGAGAGAGAGAGAGAGACAGGGAGAGGGGAGAGAGAGAGAGAGAGAGAGCTCAGGCTGGCCGCGAACCGGGATCCTCCGGTCTCCGCCTCCCAAAGTACTCCTTGATTGTCCTTGTACAGTCTCTCAGGGTACGGCGTGTGTTCCCTGTGAAGGACAGTCCTCAAGCCATGGTTAATATGGAGCATTTCTCAGTGACAGCAGATTCTCAGCTGGACATTGTGGTGTTCAGGCCATCACTGGATAAATCCAAAAACCTTTCATTCTTCCCTATAATCCTCTCCTCATTTTTAGAAGTAAATTCTTCCCCAAAGCTGTGTCTTTTTATTCATCTCTATGAATAGGATTGTATGATCAATGAATTGCAAGCACCAAGTCTTCTTCCCTTCCCTCTCATGAGGGTGGACCCACTTCTTTTCTTTTCTTTTCTTTTCTTTTTTTTTTTTTTTTTGGTGCTGGGGATTGAACCACGGGCTCTGAGTTAGAGCCCCAGACCCTTTTTTAGTTATTTTTATTTTCATTTTGAAACACGGTTTCACTAGGTTGCTGAGAGTCTGGCTGAATTGCCCAGGCTGACTTTGAACCTGCGTTCCTCCTATCTCAGCCTTCCAAGTACTGGAATTACGGGCATGTGCCACCACGCCACACCCATCTTCCCTGGGCCATTTCCATTTATGGGCCATAAGAATTTTTGAAGATGGGTCTATAGTCAGCTCATCTTTGATATTCTGCACTGAGACCAAGGGGATGTTGGAAGGCAGTAATAATTTGAACTGTATTTCTTTACAACTTACTCTTCTAGATTTTGTTTCCTTCCATACAATTTAAAGCTAATCCATAGAATGGTAGGTGGAATTATTTTCTCAACTATACTTTTTGGCACCGTAAGATTTTCTTATTCCTAAAGTTTTTGTTTGTTTGTTTTGTTTTTTTCTTTTCCCTCTTGGCAGTGCTGGGGATGAAACCCAGGGCCTTACTCATGCTAAGCAAGCACTCCACCCCTGAGCCACACCCCCAGCCCTGAAGTGTCCTTTTCAAAAGCCATGCCACTGGAGCTTGAGGACAGAAAAGTGAAACAATTGAGAATCTAGCTACTTAAAGCGCCAAAGCATCATTTTAAAATTGCTTTCCAAAGCATGAATAATAAGAGTAAGGGCTTGTAAGAATCCCTTCCTGTCTTTTCCACTTTATTAAAGAAAGCAAGAGGAAGGCACTTTGGTCCCTACAGAGCTTCCACTATGAGTAAAAAGTCGGTGACTCACCTCTAAGTTTCTCACCCAAGAGCAGGCCCCAAACTCATATGAGAATTCATATCAGAATAACATGGTATTGTTTGTAAAAGGGCAGAAGAACTGATTAATAAAATCTGTAAGAATTTCAACTGGGAAATTGTTTTATAAAGTGGAAGATAAGAAAGCCACCTTCCAAATGACATTTTAAAGACAGGGAACAGCCATTAATTTCTGTCATCACTGTGCACATGACTTGGCAGTGGGGCCGGCTTTCACTTCATTCAGTATCCTATTATCTACTCTATTAAATCCTGTCCTTCCTGTACCTGTTTATAGGATCATTTTGAATATAATGGTTCCTGATAGAAAAAACCAGGACCTGCAAACAAAGTTACAGTTTTGAGTTTTTCACTTTGCTCTGGAACATTCTCTCACTTCACAAATACTTTCCATCCATGTATAGATGGACGTTTATAGAAGGATTGCTGAAAGAACTATTGTGGAAATACAATCAAGCCTCCATATCTGTGGGTTCCATATGTGCGGATAAAACCAACTATGGGTCAAAAATATTTGAAAAAACTGTCTCTGTAATGAACATGCCCTGACTTTTCTTGTCATTATTCCCTACACAATATAGCATAGCAACTATTTACATAACATTTACATTTTTAGAACTATGATATGTAGTATAAAGATTATTTAATTGACATGGGAAGATGTGCAGAGGTTACATGCAAATATTATACCATTTTATATAAGGGACTTGAACATCCACTGAGGTTGGTACCTGTCATTAGTGTCTTCATTTATAAGCAAGAAGGATAAGGCCGAGAATTGTTAAGTGACTCGCCCAGTGTTGCACTGCAAGACAATGAGGGAGCCGCATGGTGAACCCGTGTCAGGAATCCTGGGCGGCTCTTTCTTCTGAACTCTCAGACCCCCAACAAGTGGTGTGGCATTTTCCCTACAGTTTGTAGTTGTCTTGGCTGTCTAAATGTGTTACTGGTTGTGAAAGCTTTCAAGACTCTTTTAGATGAGAATTTGTTTGTTTCTGATGCTGAGGATTAATTGTGTACATGTCAAAATTTGTCCCTCATTAGCAAACACTAATGGAATCTGCTAATTCTCTATCATAGTTACAGATAATAGGACAGAAAAGAGGACAAAACCTGTAAGATGACCTTTCCCAGTCTTCCCCTTTACTGGTTTAGTGACCCAGCCAGGATCTCATGACTAGGACCCTAATCCAGGTCTCTCACCTTGCAGACCAGCGCCCTTTCCACTGCCCCACACGGCCAGGTTTGGGATAGCACCACTGGTTGCAGGGTTACCTGCCACAGCGAGAGAGGACGGGTGGCTCTTCTGTTGCGGAATCTCATATTCATGTAGCTTAAAGCATGACATAACATCATAACTTTATTCCCATTTTTTGCCTTGACTGGGAAAAAGAAAAGAGGCATTTCTAAGATGTTTATAGACACTGAAACATTGAGATATTTTAAATGGGGCTTTAGCGATTTTGACTATCTTAAGGGATGATGCTTTGAACACTAATAAGAAACACCAGTCACCATATAAAGTGGCTTCGTGACCTTCAAAAGACAGTGCCAGTGATTTCTTTGGGTAAACAAAAAGACTGAAGGGCACTTCTTTAGTTTACGCCCCGTATCTTCTCAGCATCTAGTTGTTTTTCCAGCATCTCTGGGCATGCTCCTGGCGCTGCTCCCTGCCCAGAGCTGACCAAGGGACTTGGTCTCCTGCAGCCTGGCCCTGCACCTTAATGTCCACATAACCCAAGCCGCCCAGTGATGCACATACTCAGATATAAAAGTGTACTGTTGCTGCAACTATGGGAGGAACATGTGGCACCTTTCATATGCAAAAAGCAAATATGTTTCAAGCTTCCCTCTGTTCCCCTTTTTCAACCATAGAAAATTTGAACTGCCTTTTCTTACTTTCCTATTCTCTCCTCCCTCCTCAGATTTGAGATTTACTAATAGGAGTCAACATCGCATTTAAAATATGACCTATTATAGATATAATACCACATTACTTTCTGCAGCACAAAACGGTACAGAGCCATTTCTCCTGCGAAACGACTAGAGCCCTCCACGCCACCCCCAGAGGCAAATAAGCAAGCTGGCCTGACAATACGAGAGGTTTCAGATTTTCTTTTCCTTGTTGCCATGCCAACCACTCATTGCTCTGGCTGCCATTTCCCTGAGCTCTGCAGAGAGGAGCTAGCGTGCAGAGTAGAGTTATTTAGCATTCAAGGGTGGATCTGCAGCAAACCACGGCCTCACTGCGAAGCGCGTCTGGGCCTGGCAGCGCCGCCGGATGAGGACAGAAAATGGGCATCTTTTCAGTGTTTTCCTTCTGAAGGTTAGGCATGTGGGGCTAGAAAGAGTGAGAAAGACAAGGGTTGCTTTTTTTCTGAAAAAAGGCCATTCTGTGAGGTTTGGATTTGTCACCTTCGCTTTGTCCTCTGTGTCTCTCTACCAGAGGAAACAGGTTGTAGGTATTAGCTCCTCTCCTAATCTCTGGCTTGTCATATTGATGAAAAGAAGGGTCTGAACCTAATTCTGGACTAGCTTAGATGGACATTATCATAACGCATTCCGTCTGTTGCTCTTGGTAAGGCGTGAGCTTGTAGGTAGCAGATATTGCAGCTAGAGCTCTTGATGTTTTATGAATCCAGCTTTTTGTTTAAATATGCAGTTATATGATAGTCAGTCTCATAAAAATTGGTTTTTACTGGTCAGTCAAAGTTCAAAAAGGAGGGCATTGCCTTAAGCCAGTGATTCTGAATCAAAATATGAGGACTTGGTTTCTCAAGACTTGTTTCAATTAAACCCAATGACTCAACAAATTGAGGTATGATTTTTTTCTCTTGGAATTTTAATTGCCTACAAACCCTTCAAGTTGTAAAGAGCAAGGCTCTGCCTAACACAATATAATCTGATATTTAAAAACTAAGATTAATTTGCATACACGTTTACTTTCATGTATGCTCTTGAAGAAAACGCCTCCCAAGCACTGTGGAAATCAGTCTTGTCTCAAGGCTCGCTTTGTACCAAATAACAGAACCACATCATAAGTGCTTTAAAAAAAAAGTATTTCATTAAACTATTTAGTCCACTGACACTTTGAAAAATTACTTTGTTGAATTTGAGTTTTCATCAGATTTCTGATAAGAATAATTCAGATGCATTTGTACAAATTATTCTGTGTGGGTTGTTTTTAAGTGTAGATTTAATTTAATTACCATTTTTCTCTCTAATGTGCTGTTATGCTTTATCATCGTATTTTTCTTTTAATGTGCTCTAATTTTTTGAGGCTTTTTAGAACAATCTTCATTTAGAGAAAATTATCAACAGCTCATAAAATCTTTTTAATTTTAGGGAGCAAGATGAATATCAGTAATGGAAGTCAGTCTTCTGAGACTCGTTTCTAGACTGCCTAAGCCTTTGTTTGGTCAGGATTATGCATGGCCTTTATCTGTCCCTTGTCATATTTCTAAAATTCTCTCCTTACAGGGAGAAAAAGAAAAAAACAGATAAGAGAAAAAATTTGATTGTAGTTTTGAGCAAATAAATTGCCCAAATATCTTGAGAATATATTCATCATCAAGCAATAATATGATTTTTATAAAGTGATATATATGTACAATCTTTGATAATATTGCTAGGTTACCATATTTGTGTATGTATACACATATACACACTTTGATAATATTACTAATTTTTGTCTAAGAAAAATATTTGCCACTGTTTGCCAAATGCCACCTTGAGGCCTGGCTTTGGGGTTGATGTTCTTCCGGTTGGGAGGTTACTGAGTCGATGGGGCGTATGTAGCAGTTACCACTTCTCTCTTTCCCCAAGCTACTGGGGCACACCGACTCTGCTTCAGCATGTCTTCCCCTCACACTTCACTGCACCCTAGCACATTACATAAAGCATGTGCTTTGACTGTCACGGGAGTCTGGGACTCCATAGCAGGAGCAGATGAACAGAACAACTGGTGCTGCCTTGCAGACCTGGTAGTTTCAGCATTATCCAACCAGGCATCATGAATCCTGGGGGGAAAAGATACTGAGCCGAGTGCTGCCCGCTCACCGTGCAGCTTGTCTCCCAGATGAGTCACCATGCAGCAGCACTCATAAAAAATGCAATTCAATCCCAGCCAAGCTGATGAGCAGAGAAAGAGGAAAGCCCATGTCCCAGGCTGTCAGGCAACTTTTAAAAAACGTGCAAATGGTAGGTGGTTATTCAGAGCACAGAAATGATAGCAAAATGTCTGCATTCACCGTTGATTTCAGGAATACTCAAAACTTCAGAAGGGCAAAGGTAGATAAGAAGGGAGGAATCAAGACTCAGAGAAGAAGCATCATCTTTAGTAGTGATGATTCAACTTCAACAGCCGGAAAATGAGACGCTGTGCAAGTTTTTCTGTGAAAATTTTCTATTTTGAAAGCACAGGTCAAGTCCACACAGGCACAGGAGCATCTCTGATTCCTGCATAAGCATGTCTGGCATGAATGTTCAGATCTCTGAGTGAACTGAAATCTGCTCTTTTGTGACACAGCTACATTTTGCCCAAGGAATTGGTGGTGGTTTCATTCACATGCAGTGTTGTGCTAACAGCGATAGATAAGCATTGTGAGAGTGTGCAAGCCTACAGGAAAGAGTCTCAGAAGTCCACCATCAAAGGTAGAGAAATGAATCTCTCATTTCCTGAGCATGCACAAGTACCACCAACTTTATATCTTTTTTAAAGCATTGATTATAATGGACATTTTACTGAGGTTACTCATTACTTGTTTTTCTTTTTTTGTGTGTGGGGCATTCTACCTCTGAGCTACACCCCCAGCCCTTTTTGTTTTTGTTCTGAAACAAACAAAGTCTTGCTAGGTTGCTGAGAGTCTAAGTTGTTGAGGTTGGTCTCGAACCTTTGATTCTCATGTCTCAGACTCCCAAATACTGGGATTACAGGCATGCGCCACCACACCCAGCTATTACTTGTTTTTATCCCTATCCCTAGATTGTAAATGCATTGAGATAGAAACTATGCTTTGTCATCTTTCTCTTCCTTTTGGTTCATAATGCAGTTCTTGTTTTCTGTAATAGGTGCTAATAAATATTTTTTAATTAATATAAAGTAGAGAGAGACTTAGGATCCATGTATAGTTTCAAGAATGGAAATCCTATGGACAAAATGATACTGCAAAAATTATACCACAGTGTGAGCCATACCTTTGCAGGAAAGACAGTGTTAGAAAGGAATGCTGGAAATGAAGAGGTAAATCAAGAAACTATGAGAAGAGGCTAGATATATGGTCAGGACTCTGGAACTGTTGGTTGAAACAGAAAGGAATTAAGTAAGAACTCTGTTGTCGTGAAAAGATATAGTGGAAGACTCGAGATAGTCTGAAAGTGGGAGCAAGGGTTGGGAGTAAAGAAAATATGTAACTAACTGAAGATGGCAGTAAGACAGCCAATCAGAGACGTTTTCTTGATGGCCAGAATTACTGAAGTGGAAAGAATATGAAAAGTCAAGATAAATGTCTTTCTGAGAGACATCGATAGCAGCTAAGAAACATGGATATTGAGTAACTTTTCATGTTCATTCCTGCAAAATTGAGCCTGGTAACATAATTGCCCTGCTTTGAAAATGCCACCCAACCATCGTGCAGAGGCAACTTTGAGCTACATGTCTCTTTTGGTCCCTTGGCTGTAAGGATGGTTTCCTTGTTCTAGGTCAGAGCTCAGCATATCTCATTTTGGACAAATGGACAATATGAACTGTACAGCAAATGGATGTTCTATGTCAAGGACTTAATTATACTCCTTTAAAAGAGTATATCAATATTGTCTTGGAAAGATGTTATTTTTGAAGGGTCAACCTGAACATAATATCACTAATGCCCCCTTTTTTTCTCTATTACATCTTTGAGTCTATAAAATGATTTGCAAATGGTAAGTTTTTAGGTAATAAACAACATTTCCATATTGAATAATGGGAAAAATGTATGCATTAACTATAAGGAAAATGACTTTATTTCAATTAGATGTGCTTATTTTGACTCATTATTTTAAAAAAAGCTTCTTAAGAACCATAATTTTCTTTTATTTGATACATTACATAAAAATACTCATATTTATATTTTATAATTCTTATCATTAAAATTTTGATATTTAAAAGACTAAATATTTAAAAGTTTAAAAGTTACCAAGGAGAAAACTAATAGTAGGAGTAATAAGAATAATAACTACTAGCCGGGCGTGGTGGCGCACGCTTGTAATCCCAGTACTTTGGGAGGTGGAGACCGGAGGATCCGGGTTCGCGGCCAGCCTCAGCGCGCATGCGCGTGCGATCAATCTCTCTCTCTCCTCTCTCCTCTCTCTCTCTCTCTCTCTCTCTCTACCTAGCGAGGCCCCCCGCAACTTCGTGAGACCCGGTTTCAAAAATAAAG
>PVJS01028244.1:0-25650 GCA_004027185.1 Glis glis
GGGTCTCACAAAGTTGCGGAGGGCCTCACTAGGTAGAGAGAGAGAGAGAGAGAGAGCTGAGGCTGTCCGCGAACCCGGATCCTCTGGTCTCTGCCTCCCAAAGTACTGGGATTACAAGCGTGCGCCACCACGCCCGGCCTATTTTTTATTCTTTATTTTGAAACAGGGTCTCACTAAGTTGCGGAGGGCCTCACTAAGTTGCTGAGGCTGGCTGTGAACCTGAGATCCTCCTGTCAGCCTCCCAAGTACTGAGATTACAAGCCTGCACCACCACGCCCGGTTTGAAATTCTACCACCCACCGACACGGCACATTCTCTCTGACACATGTGTACGCATGCACACACATACACCACCATGTCTTTACTGATGCTTTGCTACTTCTAAGAAGACCCGACCTGCTCCTTGCTGCAAAACCATATCCACTCTTTCTTTTTAATTCCACTTCTCTAGAAAGCCCCACCCCATTTGATGAACACTCTCCCCACCATCCCAAATACAAAAACACATCCACATACCACAGAAGGAGCTTTAACTTTGGAGTAAACTGACCTGAGTTCAAATTCTAGCTCTGCCAGCTGCTCTCTGTTAATGGAGGCCAGTCCCTCATCCTTCCTGAGATGTATTCTCCACATCTACATAATAGAGACACTGTCCTGCCTTCATGGCAAGCAGATGGTAAGGTCAGTACCCAGCACTAAGTTAAATATTCAATAAAGGTTACTTCCTTCCCTCTATGCTTTCCTTTGCATGTTGATTGACTTTCTACAAGAGCTCTTGGGTGCTTGTGTGTGTCAGCTTGAGTGTGCAAGTGTATGTACTTGTCTTTCCCATAAGGACCGAGGCTCCTGGGGGTCAGGACTGGGCCTCTGTCCTACTACTCTGCTGTGCCAGTGGAGGGTTTGACAGAGCTGACATAAAGCCTCAAAATGTGGCAGCTGTGGTGAGGGGGATGAGAGGAAGATGAGTCTGAAGGCACTAGTGGCAGAGCGGGGGCCCTGATAGTAACAGTGAAAGGGACACCATGAAAGGCAAGGGGCACTGGAGGGAGGTTCTGGAGGGGTCTGAGTTGGCAGAGCATTGACACCAGGGGAATAAGTTGACCAAGGAACCCTAGTTGAGAGGGGAAGACTCTAGTTCCCAGAAACTCCTGGGAAAAGGCGAAGAAATTCCACCTTTGTGGCCTCCGTGTCCAACTTGTGGGTGAGGTGATGCCTGGGGACTCTCCCAGTCCTGGGTCCCCTCCCTTGGTGGTCTTGGTCACACCCCTGAGCCCATCCCTTTCCCACCCCACCCCCACCATACCCCTCACCTCTTTCAGGTTGAATCTCATGTGGTGACAGAGGATGTGGAAGGGGGGCTGGGTGCCCCCACCCTGAGGACGATAGCCTTTGACCCTAGAAGCCTGGAAAAGCCTTGGGTAGCCGAACTGATAGCGGGTGGGGAGGGCAAAGCGCAACCCATGCCGGTCCCCATAGCGGTGAAGCAGGCTCAGCACCGAGCTGCTCCCGGATTTGTGTGTCTTCAGGAACACAAGTCGCTGCCTGGGCAAACAGGATGAAACAGCTGGTCCTGGGGATGGGGCCCAGGACTGTTGGAACTGCAGCCCGGATAACCTAGGAAGAGACCAGCAGGGAAAGTATCCCGTCCCTCAGCAGCAAGTGGAACAACTGGCTTCTTGTGAGGGGCAGAGGGCATGGAGGCTCCTCTGTATCCCCAGAAGTCACAGCCCCAGGTGTGATGAGGAGGAGTAGGGGGAGGGGGCAATCTATCCTTAGATGGGACAAAATGGGGACTCACCTCCTGTGGAAGGGCCCCCCCCAGAGCTGGAGTCCAAATCCGATGGTCATGAAGACTCCCAGAGCCACCCCCAGGCTCCGAGGCCCCCAGAGCCGCATGGTCCTGGCTGGAGACAGAGGGCCCATGTGGCACAGGGAAGAGGAAGGCTAGGCAGGGCCAGCCAGGGCCAGGAGCAGAGGCAGAGACAGCCGCGGAAGGCGTGGTTTGGAGATCGGGGGTCATTCCCCAGGCCTGCTCCCAGCCCCGGTTGAGTCTGCCCCCTGAGTTAGCAGATTTTTGCCTCTGTCAGCGTCTAGAAGGGAAATGAGGGGGAAGAAGGGGAGTCTAAGGAGAGGTAGAACCTTTTCTCCTCCTGCTGCTGCTGAGACCTCATTCAGGGAGAGGGAGCTGCGGGGCTGCTCTCCACACCACACTGTGGTAGATGGCCCCACAACTGCTCCCTCTGCCACCATCCTGTTGCTTGTCTCTAGTTCCCCCCAAGTCTGCACCTTCATTTCTCTCTAGCCCCAAGGATTTAGAAGGGAGGGAGAGAACGGCAGAGCCCCAGATCATGAATGAAACAGGGAGAGGTCCGACCAAGCTGCTCATTATGACTGTCAAGGTCGGGGCACTGCCAGGTCTCTGGCTTCCTCTTGAGCCCTTCTGTTAGTAAAGTATGGGGATCAAGAGCCCCCTTTCTGTGGCTAGGAGGGGAAGACATAAGGAGGGAATGAGGATCCGAAAGGAACAGGTTGAGGAACCAGGCCAGAGGAAGGGAGGTTGGACTTACAGGAGTGACTTTATAACGCAAATAAGCCATTGTGTCCATATGCAGACATCTCTTCCCCCCACTCTCTCCACACGAGGCAGACCCCAGTGTTTGAGAGGGGCTGGGGAAATGTGGGGGTTACTCATGAAGCTCAGATCCCTGGACACACCCCCATCCCACTTTCCAACCCCATCAGCCAGCTAGGAGGAGGGCAGGCAGGGGGAGACAGAGGGAGAGATTAGGAAACAGATATAGAGAAAGACACAAACACACCGCTGTGCATTCTTTCCCCAGCCTGAGCTTCCTAATCAACTGAGATTCTGGCTCCACCCCTTCAGATTACAACCCGCAATCACGGCCCCTCCAACAAGCCTGAACAGCCCCCTTCCCGGACGGGACAGCGGTGACCCAGGCAAAGAGAACCCACACTTGCTACCAGAGATCCGTCCCCTTTGGCATGACCCCCAGTTCTCTTCCCCCAGCACAGCCACGGGGATCCAGCTTCGACTCCCCTATCCTGAGTTCTTCATTTCCTTCCATCCATCTCAATCTCTTCATACTACCTCCGATCACCCCCCCCATCCCTGTCCCCTCCAGCTTTGGTGACTGACTGCTCAGTCTGTCAGCAGCCCTTTGTTGGTGTCCTCTGGGGTTCTCTCTATGAACCCCCCAAGACTCCTCCCATAAACTCGAGCGTCCCTCCACTGGCCCCAGCCTCGGCTTCACTTGCCCACTCACCAGGCCATAAGGGAGCAGCAGGGAAATCGGGTCTGGCCCTCCCGACTGCCCCAGCCACCGCCCGGCTCCTCGCTCAGCTCAACTTTCCCCACAAACTTTCTCAGCACCCAGGCTCCTCCCCTCCCCTCCCTTTGTCCCGCCAGTCTGAGCAGCTGCTTTGCCTTTGATCGCCTCTCTGAGTCTCTCTCCCGCTACATCTTTTCCTCTCCTTAGGGCACCCAGCCGGCCCTCACAAACCCACTTCTGCCCTCCTTTCACTTAGAAATCAATTATACCTTCTTCTCTGTTTTCTACAGAACAAGAGTCATTCAGGTGAAAGAAAGAAAAGAACCGAAAGGATGAAAGAAAGGGACAAGAGTTGAAAGCAAACATTGTCAAGGATGTGACAGGTTAGCCAGAAGCTGACACCCAGAGAATCAAAACTCCCACTCTGAAGGCAGGGGGCTGCAGTGTGGTAATATTAATAACGCCTCAAGTTCAAAGAGGATTTTACAGGTGATAAGGTGCTTCCTTACAGTTTCCATTCATTTGGTCTCTGCAATTATCGTTTTTTCAGATGAAGATGCTCAGACCTAGAGCCTAGAGCGTGGGCAACCTGGAGACTGGGGGTCATCCCCCAGGCCTACTCCCATGAAACAGATTTTTTTCAAGAGAGGCAAGAAGCAGGCAGAACCTGCAGAGCCAGTCACAGCCCCCTGGGGCTTCTGGAGGAACACTGAAGGCAGAGAAAGGCACACACAGGGCCCAAATAAATTACCATTTATTTGTAAATAAACACTGACTGGTCAACACTGAAACATGAAATGAGATTTTTGTGGATGGTAGAGGTCAAGCGATGACCCCTCCTTTTTTTGTATTTGAGTTTAAAAAAAAAACTGACAGTGAAAAAACTAAACACAACCCAGGCCCATCCTGCTCCCCAGCCTACTCACACCCAGCCCCCTGCCTTGCACCCCCTGTCAGCGCCTACCTTTGTCCATTTCTAAGACCAGGTGCCCCCACCCCATTAAAGTTCCATCCCTCCCCACTTCCAACTTCCTTCAACCCTGTCCCCCAATGACAACTCTAAAACTCCCCCCTTTCACCCTTGTTGGGCTGATCACCAGCTCCAGCCTTAGAGGGCTGAGATGATACCTCCTTCCTAAATAAATACCCCTCATTACCAAATGAAAAAATAAATAGTGTGAACACCCACCCACCCCAAATTCACCAATGGGAATCTCCTGGATTTGGGGCCCCAGCCATTCACCTGCAAAGTCCCTTTTCCACTCTCTCTGTGGTCCCCTTCAACTCCTACCCAGGCCCAGCTGAGGGGGAACGAGGGGGAAAGGGCCATGAACCCCTCTGAAGCTAGGGCACCCCTCCCCTGTTATCGAGCTCCAAGCATGGCCAGGGCTGAGGGGAAGAGAATGAGGATGGATGGGGTATGAAAACCAACAGATATCCCCCCACTCCTGCTCCGGCCCTGGTTGTAGCGGGCGCTGCCACCTCCTCCTTTGCCCCCAGGCCCTTCCCTTCGAGGAGGGCGAGGAGGCTTCGGAGGCCTGGCAGCCGGGACGACAGGTGCAGCTCCTGCCTTCCAGTCGTCTGCATACTGCTGTCCTCCTCCAGAGCCACTGGCATCTTCTTCTGCAAGGAGAAAGAGGGATAGAGACAGATGGGGTGGGAAAGAGAGGTGGGGGAGACAGACGGAGAGAGGGAGAGAAGCAAAGGGGAAGAAAAATTGAGATAAAAACAGAGGGGGGCAGGGAAGAGAAACACAGGTAAAAGACAGTGACAGGAAGGCAGGCAGAGAGAACGAAAGATCAGATAGCAGAGGTGGGCATGAAAGGTGATGAGAGACAGGAAGAGACAATGAGACAGAAGAAAAGAGAGACAGATGGGAAGAAAGGACAAACAGGAAAATACAAAGAAAACAGAATTACTCAGAAGCAGAGAGCAGATGTAAAGTGGGGTGAGGCGTGACAGGGACAGACAGAGAGAAGAAAAATTCATGTCTGTGCCCTACTTCAGTCTGGAGAATTCCACCCTGGGATACCCATCCACTGTCAACCCACTTCCCTACTGTTCTGTAAGTGTTTCTGTGTTTCCCACTGCAACAGGAGCTCAAGAATACTCACTCATTGGTGTGTGTGTATGTGTGTGTGTGTGTGTGTGTGTGTGTGTTGCTAGGAATTGAACCCAGGGTGTCCCATATGCTAGGCAAGCGCTCTTCCACTGAGCTGGTCCACTCATTGGTCTTTTCCTCCTACCTTTGAGGTAACCGGTCAATACAGATTTAAATGTGCAAATGAATGAATGGAATGAATGAACCGAGCTGAGAGGAGCAGAGGCCAGGGGTACAGTTCACTGGGCGATGAGGGAGTGGGCGGGGCCTATGAGCAGCGGGCGGGGCTTGATGAACAGTGGGTGGGGCTTGAGGCCGGTGAGCCTTACCTGCGTCGTGCATGTCCAGGTCTTGTCCCAGCGCCGCCGCCCTCATCCTGGCTGTGGCAGCCCGGAGTTGCAGGCGCCGCCGCCGCGTGGGTAAGTCAGGGGCAGTGGAATCCATCTCCACTTCGGGGTTGCGGAGCTGCTCGGTCGGGGAGCCCCCGAGCACGGGTGCCAGGTACCTGCAAGCACAGCAACCCCGAAGGCTCCCGCCCGTCCGCCCGCAGCCCGCGGCCTGCAGTCCACCTGCCACCGCCGCCTGATTCTCACCGGCCTCGCCCAGCTCCGGTCCAGCACGGCGCCGCTTCTTGCGAGATGTCCGCCGCCATGCGCGAGTCCCCGCACACCGTCAGGGGCAGCCCGGCCCAGAAGCCCCGCACCCGGCCCAGTCGCTCACGGAGCTCCCACACCTGGGTGAGCGAGAGAGCGCGCGCGGAGCTGCAGCGCGCCCCAGCCGCCGCCCGCCGCCCCATCACCGCACCAGCCACTCACCAGCCGGTGCAGGTTGGTGCCCGCGGCCGTCGTGGGCCTCTCCTCCTCGGCTGCCGCCCTCCATGGCCGGCCTGCCTCTTCCCGGGGCACTGGTGCTCGGCGGTGGCGGGCCGGCACCGCATGGGGGGTCCCGCATTCCTGAAACACCTGTGCACAGGAAGAGACCTCAACGTGGTCAACCCGTGGCGAACCCCAAAGTTTCCTCAGATGCCCTACAGTCTCTCTGACCCCCTCCCCCCACGCCTCACCTCCCCTCTTCCCTCCTACCTTGGCTGACACCTTCACACTGTTTTCCTGCAGATACATCAAGCCCTCTGAGATCTTCACCCCAATGGACTCAGCGGCCAGCTCAAAAGAAAAGGGGCCCTGGAGCTTATCAGCCAGGAGCAGGAGACCATCTTAAATGAGGGGAGAAAGAAAAAGTGAGGAACCAGGGTGTTCGCACTGAACTAGGACCTTCCCACAAATCCTTACTGGGGCCTTAGAAGGAAGCAGCAAAGTGTGTGGGTGGGGGAGGCTCACATGAGAAGAGCCCCTTCATGTTCTTTCCTCAATATAGTTTTAGACTCCCTCCCCAGTCCCCCCCCAACCCTTACACTGCCCCCAGCCTTACTTGGGCCATCCTCCATCCCAGGCTTTCTTAAACTTCCTCACCAAGATAGCTGCCCCAGTCTGGCTCCAGTCCCCTGTTGATGAGACAGCCATGGGCCACATTGAGGCAGAAACCCCGGCAGGGCATTAGGGAGGGGGCTCCCCGACAAAGAGGGCAGCCAATCAAACGCATCAGAGCTTGCCTGCAGTCTTCAGACACTTGCACCTTGGGGCAGAGAACAGGCTGTGTTATCCACAAACACCTTGGCTGCTCTCAGCACAGAGAGAAGTTAAATACCCTGCCCCTCCTCCCCAGGTTCTGCATGGAGAGCTGCAGGGCTGGTGACCCCAGTACAGCAGCAGGTAAGACCATGAAACTGTCACAGAGCTAAGGAGGGAGGTTCTTAGGGGCCGGGTCACAGATCTTGTTTCATGGGAGGGGTGTTACTAGGGGGGGTGTCTGAGAAAGATTCAAGGACAACAGTGAGCCCATCACGGCTGGGGAGGGAGAAAGCAGGAGGTAAGAGTGGGCAATCAGGGAGAGGATGGGTGGTGGAAGCCTTCAGCAGCAGAGAAGGGGGTCACTGAGGAGTCCTAAGGGACTCAAGGAAGCCAGTACTCCAATCTTGGACTGCTATAGAAATGAACAGGCTGGTGGGGGGGGGCGGGGGTGAGTCATCAGATGGCAGGAGAGGGTCAGAGGTCAGAGGGGATCAAGCATGACCCAGAGGAGACTTGACTGTGGTCTCCCTCCTTCCTGATTTGCCCTGGGTCACCAGAGCCCAGAGGCTGGTATGGGAAAGCGTCAGGCCTCTCCTGCCAGCCGGTGCCTGTCTCTTTCTCATGGAGTCTCTCCCACTTCTGCCTCTCCCTCCCTGGTCCCTGCCCACACTCGAGCCCCCTCTAACCTTCAGTGCTTCACTGACCACATTTCTTCCAGTCTCCAGGCCCTGGACAAAGGCCCGGGCAGCCACCAGGGCCCGAGTTATCTGGCGGAAAGGAAAGAAGGTGAGAAAAACCCACAGGTTTTCATGGGTTAGTCAAGACTGGGGTCAAGATACTACACCAAGGGAATGAGCAGTAGGGGTTAGATCTGTGGAGTTATCTTCTGGTTGGTAGTGTGCTGGGTGGCATAGAGAGGCAGGCCCAAAGGAACTATAGGATCAAGGGGAACTGGGTTGTAGAAGAGATGGAGGGATTGTACTGCACAGAGCTTGGGGAAAGACTGTGTATCAGAACACTGAAATTGAAGCCAAAAGACCAGGGTGGGAGGCATAGCTCCACTACTTCCTTGTTGTGAGACTTGAACCTCTGAGAACCCCAGTTTTCTCATCTGTAAAAAAGGATCCTATACCTATCTCAGAGAGTTATGACAATTAAATGAGATGCTGTAAGTGAAAAGTGCTTCTCAACTATTAAATGCCTAATTTATGTTTAGTTGAACCAGAGGAAGTCAAGATGTTAGGATTAGGAAAAGTTGGCAGAAAGGTGGCTGGTTGCTGAGGGCAGGTGAGTGTTTGTATAAAATTAGGGCAAAGAACGGGGGTTGAGGGCATCCAATTAAAGGAGACCAAGGAGCACTGGGTCAGGCATAAGTGGACTTGAGATAGGGGTCACCAGGTCAGAGATGGATGAGACACAGGATGGGAGAATCATGAGGTCTGGGGTGGCTGGGGCACAAAAGGGGGTCACTAGTTTGGAGGTGAGTGGTGCATAGTTCAGAGGTTACCAGGTCAGAGGTAGCTGAAGCTCAGGCCTCCAGACCCCTCACCTGTAGGCGGAGGCGGCGGGGTGAGTCCCCAAAGGGCTGCAGAGAGCCATCTGAAGTCGAAGTGAGGCGTGTGAGGCAGAGCAGGAAGTCAGGGGGGAAGTTGTACTGTGGGTGCAGCAGGGGGAATGCTCTCTCCAGGAGCTGGGCCCAGAAATCCGCCAAGGTGTCATCTAATCCCTCACCGGACTTCTCATAGTAATCCCACATGCGAGAGAACAGGCTGTTGAAGATGAGGGCGTGCTGGGAATACAGACGGCCGTAGGAGTGCGAGAAGAACTGGGCCAAGGAGTGGTGGGATACGGAGAGCATCTCCCGAAAAAACTCTAAGCAAAGGCAGGGAGCAGAGATAGGGGTTGAGGCCAGAGAAAGGAAGAACAGTGAAAGGGCAGAGGCAGGACAGGATGGGGATGGGGAGAGAAGAGAAGAGACAAGTGAATTAGAAACCCAGCAACTCTCACAGACCTGGGCAGACTGGGAGTGAGGGAGAGCAGGGTCCTAGAAAGAATTGGGCTGGGGGTTAAGGATAAGCAGTGCTGGGCTGGGGAGGAGTGCCTTAGGCTTGGAGTAGGAAAGGGGTGAGGAAACTTGCTGGGATGACAAGCACAGAGGGGAAGTGTGAAGCACATTTGGGGACACCAGGTCCTCACCATTAAACTTTCTGTGCCGGGCAGCCAGTGTGTGAACCAAGAAGGCGCCACTGTCCTCCACCAGGCCTCGGAAGGTGGCCTCACTATCCCTGATTAGCTTCTGCTCTGTCTCACTGGAACAGCAGGTGTACTCCTGGGGACAGATCTGCAGGTGCTCACCTGGGCAAATGAGACAGGGAGGAATGGTGGCAAGGGAGGTCATAAAATTCCTTCCAACTCCCACCTATCTCTGGGGGCTAGCCTTTCTCTTCCACCTGTCTGGTCTCTTTCTATTGTCTGCTCCCTTGTCCCTACCTGACCCCTCCTATTGTCTACCCATTCCAAACTACTCCCATTAGCCCTGGCATCATCTATTTGACTGCTGCCCAGAGGGCCAAATTAATGACCGCAGTATCCTCAGGTGACCCTCCCCAACATCGCACACCCCAGGCCTCCAGGGACTTACACGGGACAGCTTCCATGGGATGAAGAATGGGGTTTGCAGGGGTGGGGTTACTTGGTGAGCAAGAAAGAATTATCACAGCTAGGGCTCACAGAAATAGCAAGGGGAACCTGGCTGTGAAGAAAGACACTGGGGGGGGGGTTGTGCGTGCTAATTACCAGAGGGAGTCCTGGGGTCGAGGGTGGAGTAAGAGCTATTATGTGAGCAGGGTTATTGTAATCCTGGTAAGGAAGTTATAGGAGGAAGAGAGAGATAACTATGGGATGAAAAGATTTTTATAACGGTCACTCTGAAAGGGAAGAGAGTTATTGTGAGATGGGGAGGGAGGAGGACCCGCCCCCACCCTCCACCCGGGATTCTCTAGTCTTCCTCTTTCTCCTCACCTGAGATCAGGGCGGGAGGGATTAGGTTTAAGCTATATCCCCGGGCCCCCAGCACCTGCCGGGTCTCTGCACAACTCCGAGTGACCTTTGCCTCGCTCCCGGGTCCCGGTCCTAGACAGGGACACAGAGGCAGGAGCAGAAGCAGGAGAGGTCGCAGCACGGACATAGCTGTAGCCTCCCTGGGACGTCAAAGTGGGTCTTGAGGAAAGAAGAGCCGCCCGAACTCCAGAATTCAGTTCTCGGCCGTGGGATCGCTCTGCCGGCCAGAGTCAGAGCGCGACCCCCGAAAACTGAACACCGAGCACGATAGCAGGACTAGGCGGCATCTGCGGAGACAATGGGAGCCCAGAGCCGGACAGGGGGCGGGGCCCTAGGCGGAGCCCTGCCAATGATAATAAGAAACCGTGCTGAGGGGCGGGGTCAAGAGAAAAATTAAGCCAATGTAGTGGGGAAGCCCGGCGGGGGGGCGGGACGCGGCCACACTGAGGAGGTTGGCGGGGTGGGGCGTGGTCTTTCTCGGGGGCGTGGCTATTCAGCTCGGGAAGGCGGGGTCTGGTTGAAACCCAGCCTATTGTAGTTGAGAAACTGGATTGAAGTCTAGTCAAGGTCTGGCCAATAGAGGGGGAAAGCGGAGGCAGAGGAGGCGGGGCCGGGGTGGAGCCGGACTAAAGCGGGCGTTCCACGCGCCCGAGCCCACGTGACAGGCCGGCACGCCTGCGGGCTGGCGGCTGCACGAGGCAGCCGAGCGGCGTGACTGGAACGTGGTGAGCACGAGCTCACAGCTTCCAAATCTCGCGACAGCTCTTCGCCCTGGGGGGCGAGCGTTGGTCTCGCGCCGGCGCACAGTGCACCTCGTGCCTTCCCGCTTTTTTCTAGACTCTTCGGTCCTTGGAAGGGAAGAGGCTGTGTGCTGTGGTGGAGGTGGGATGACCACAGAGACCTGAAAGACCCCAGACGGTAACCTTTCCTCAACCATGCACAGCGAGAAGTCACTCTTCCCGGCTCAGTGAGGTCCCCCTTTAACCCAAGAATACGCCCACCAGCCCGGCCCCGAAGTGAGGAGCTCGCCTCCCCACGGTCGGTGCCAGGGGCCTCGGCTCGGGGGCTGGACATCCCGTCCCCGGCCCCGAGAGGCTGGCGGGCTCCGGAGCTGTCCCAGGCGGCTCAGCGAGTAAGCTTCCCGAGTGTCCTCGCCTTCGCCTTCAGTGTTTCCGCCTCCCCCCACATTGTTAGGCACTTCCCATCCCCTCCCACGTGGAATCTGGAAATAATTTCCAGAAATTAAACACTAGTGTTCCCCCCCTTTTTCTGTGGTACTGGGGATTGAACCCAGGGGCATTCTGCCCCCAAGCAACACCCCCAGCCCTATTTTATTTTTAAACAGGGTCTCACTAAGTTGCAGAGGGTCTCCATAAGTTGCTGAGGTTGGCTGCGAACTTGCCAACTTCCTGTCTTAACTTCCTAGGTACTGGGATTACAGGTTTGTGCCACCACGCCTGGCTTTTTTAATTTTTTTGCACCAACCGTTTTATACTTTCAAAGCCTCTAACAGGGGTGTGACTGAAGCTGTTCGGGATGTGCTTTCCAGGTGCTTGGAGAACAACTCCAAACCTGCTGACTAGTTTCTGGTGGTGTGGGGCTTTTTATTTATTTGTGGTGGTGCTGGGGATCCAAACACGGTGCATCTTGCTAGCTACGCTAGCACGCTACCAATAAGCTGCACCCCCAGTCTTTGGGTCGATGGTGTCTGTAAACCCTTGTTGGGTCAACTATTTTCTTTTTTGGTCCCCCCCCCACACACACACCAGTTTCCTTGGAAAGAGAAGGATGGGGACAGGGTGGGGTGGGAGCTCTTTCCTTTCTTCCCCCAGCTGCATCACATGGCTACTCTGCGGTCGTCCTCTTCTGGACTTCATAGCTCTTCCTCACCAGGCTGTGTCCCCTCCCCACTGCAAAGAGCTGTGGGAAATGCACTGAGGGCCTTGTCTGCTTCTTCTGGTTCCTCTATCAATCTGCCCAGTGATGACAGGGCCTCGGACCGCGCTTCAGATGGGTGAGTGGAGTTGGTGAGAAATTGTATTTTGCCCACCCCCTGTATGCTCAGAGCTTTCTCTGTCATTTTCCTGCACTGGTTGTAATTTGTGTGGGACTGTATGAAAGCATCAGAAATGCTATACTGGTTCAGGACAGTGAGCCCCTTCAGCTCTGCTGGCTGTTTCTTGGCTGCCCTACACTTTGTATACATCAAGAATAGCACATCCTTAATGTGTCATCCAACTTGCTGTCTACCCTATCTTGAACACCTTTCCGTGTTCCTCATGTATAAATGCTTGTAGAGGCCAAGGAGTGGGAGATTTACAAATAAAGAACAATTTGTTATGTATACTTTTTGGTTGGTGTCCTGTAGTTCGGATATTTGGGATTTTTAAAACATTTTTTAATGTTCCATTTTTCTTTATCTGTTAATGGTTTATGATTTTATTCTGTGAAGATTATAATAGTATATCTTGGTTTTCATTTTTCCAGGAAAACTAATCTCATGCAAGATTTACTTTATCTCCTGGTTATTTTCATTGGTCTTCTCTGTCAGTGCTTCTGTTGGGGACCAGGTTACATCAATTCATAAACTTTAATCACTAAGGTTTTGTTTCAAGGGGTGAAATATAACTGCAGGTATATATTAATCTCCTGTTTATGTATGAGCAATATAAGACTTTCTGAGCTATATTAGGAAGATTTGTCTTTCACCAATCTCAATTCCTCATTATGCTTCTTCATTGCTTTTTTTTTTTTTCTTGTGGCACTGGGATTGAACCCAGGGGCATTCTGCCTCTGAGCTACACCCCCAGCCCTATTTTATTTATTTATTTATTTATTTTGGTGTAGGGAATTAAACCCACGGGCATTCTACCTTTGAGCTACACTGCCAGCCCGATTTTATTTTTTATTTGGAAACAGGTCTCGCTAAGTTGCTGACAGCTTCACTGAGTTGCTGAGATTGACTTCGAACCTGCCCTCCTCCTGTCTCAGCCTCCCAAGTACTGAGGTTACAGACATGTACCACCACACCTGGCACTTATTTTTTATTTTGAAACAGTCTCACTAAGTTCCAGAGGGCCTGGCTAAGTTGCTGAGGCTGGCTGGGATCCTCCTGTCTCAGCCTCCCAAGTACTAGGATTACAGGTGTGTGCCACCACACCCAGCTTCTTCATTGCTTTTAAGTTGAAGTTTTCCTTTAAGACCTTGTCCCTACTTTCTTGTAACAGTAAGCCATCTTTTCTTAAGATATGAGTGTTTTTTGCTCATGGAGGTAGGGTACAGTTAGAGACAAAGAGAAGTTATAATCTCTTACCCCTTTATATAGAGGAAGTGGAGTGGGTGTATTTAAGGAGAACCATACTCTCTTATAGGGGTAGTTACTCTCTGTCAGCCGATGAAGGCAGTGACTTTGAAGACGGTCTGAGACACAATGTGAAGAAGAGAGCCGCAAAACAACCACTAAGAACAACACCAGTGAGTCAGTTTGGTTTTATTTTTGAACCTGGTATGGAAAGTGGCAAAAGAAAATCTAGAAGAGGCCCAGGTGATATGGTTAATGAAAGGACAAGACTTTCAAAGTTTTAAGGGCGGCTGGGCATGGTGGCGCACGCTTGTGATCCCAGTACTTGGGAGGCGGAGACCAGCGGATCCAGGTTCTCTGCCAGCCTCAGCTACTTAGTGAGGCCCTCTGCAACTTTGTGAGACCCAGTTTCAAAATAAAGGATAAAAAATAGGGCTGGGGGTGTAGCCCGGAGGTCGAATGCCCCTGGGTTCAATCCCTGGTACCACCAAAAAAAAAAAAAAAAAGTCTTAAGGGACAGAAGTAGGAAGAAAAATTTTAAAGAGAAAATAAAAGAAGCATTAGGGTTGGAGGAATGGGGCTCACAGACTTTTTAAAGGGAGAAAAGGTTAGGAATAATAAAGGTCACAAAGTTATAAAATCAGTTCTTTCAGATTTGAGATAGTAATGCAAACTCTCCTGTGAAATCAACAGCTTAAGTGTACTTATGTGATGATGATGAGATCAAGTGTTAAAATCACTTTCACTTTTGTATATGCCTGATCTTTTTACACTTACTAGGCAGCAAAACATCCAAAGAAGGGGTCCCAGGTAGTACGTGGTAATGTCCAGACAAAGTCAGAGCCACCAGCCAATGATCTCTTTGATGCTGTGAAAGCTGCCAAAAGCGACATGCAGGTAAAGCAGAGTGTCTCATCTGTTTCTTTCTTTTTTCTTTTTCTTTCTTTTTTTTTTTTCTTGTGGTACTGGGGATTGAACCCAGGGGCATTCTACCTCTGAGCTATACCACCAGCCCTATTTTTAATTCTTTATCTTGAAACAGGGTCTCACTAAGTTGAGGAGAGCCTCACTAAATTGCTGAGGCTGGCAGTGAACCTGTGATCCTCCTGTCTCAGCCTCCCAAGTACTGGGATTACAAGCATGGCCACCATGCCAGATTCACCTGTTTCTTGATACCATCTCACTCTTTGTAGAAGATAAGGACAGGTCTCTACAAACTTGATAGGGACATTTTAGTGAGCACACCTATATCAAGAAAGATAAGACCACGGGGGTGATTAGTTGGAGTGATATAGGAGAGATCTTGGGTAAGAGAGAATGTTCTTTTCCTAAAGGTATCAATGTACAGGAGCAATTCTGCCTTTATTGATCTCTAGAGGAGGCATTGAGAGGCACTGGTGATTAGGAAGTAAGCCTGGATATAGGTGGCAGCTTGTTCACCCTTGTCACTCAATAGCTCCACCTTGACAATTATATCCTATTATGTTCCCCTCTCCGTGTTTCTTTTTTTATGTTTTATTGCATATGCATTATCTAAAAGTGTATAAAGCATATGTGTATATTTAAAATTTTTTAAAAATGCTCACCCAAATCTCTAACTCCTAGCTCAAGAAATGAAACATTAGTTGAGGTATAAAGGCCTATTGCATATATTCTCTACTCCCTATTCCTTAGTCCCACAAATAATCACTAAACTGGATTTTGTGGGGGGTTTTTTTGTCTTTCATTATAGTGTTACCACCAATGAATGAATAAATATGTTCCTTAGTTTATATAAGTGAACCATTCTTTTTTGATGGGATTATAAGTGTGCACCACCTCACCTAGCTTATTATTCCTTCTTGAATCTCGAATCTTCCATATGGAATTGTTCTTGTTATGTTCAAATTTTATTTTGTTTAATAATCAAATGTTATTTTGTTTAATATTTCCTTTAGATAGGGGTTTATTAACAAATTTACTCAGGTTTTTCTTGTATTAAAAATGTTTGTAGCCGGGCGTGGTGGCGCACACTTGTAATCCCAGTACTTTGGGAGGCGGAGACCGGAGGATCCGGGTTCGTGGCCAACCTCAGCGCGCATGCGCGCGTGCACGATCAATCGATCTCTCTCTCCTCTCTCCCCCCCCCCCCCCCCCCTCTCTCTCTCTCTCTCTCTCTCTACCTAGTGAGGCCCTCTGCAACTTCGTGAGACCCGGTTTCAAAAATAAAGCATAAAAAAAAAATAGGGCCGGGGGTGTAGCGCGGAGGTAGAACGCCCCTGCGTTCAATCCCTGGTACCGCAAAAAAAAAAAAAATGTTTGTTATTGCTGGGCATGGTGGTACACATCAGTAATCCCAGTACTTGAGAGACTGAGGCCCTCAGCAACTTAGTGAGACCCTGTTTCAGAGTAAAAATTAAAATAGGACTAGTATTGTAGCTCAGAGGTAGAACGTCTCTGAGTTCAATCCCCAGTAACCCCCCCCACACACACACACACTTTATTATCCTCATTCTAGAAAGATGGTTTACTAGGTAAAATTCTAAGGTGAATTTTTTTGTGTGTGTATGTGTGTGGTACTGGGGAATGGACCCAGAGACATTCTACCTCTGAGCACACCCCCAGCCCTATTTTATTTTTATTTTGAAACAGGGTCTTGCTAGGTGGCTAAGAGTCTCACTGCTTGCTGAGGCTGTCCTAGAACCCGTGATCCTCCTGTCTCAGCCTCTCAAGTACTGGGATTACAGGTGTGCACCACCACGCTTTCTAAGGTGAATTTTTTGACTCAGCACATTAAAGAGATTATTCCATTGCCTTTCACCTTCCCTTGTTTCTGTTGAAGTCAGCTATCAGTCTAATTTAGTGCTGTCCAATTATTTTGTAACGATGGAAATGTTATATATCAGTTTTGTGTAGTACAGTATTCATGAGCCACATGTGACTATTGAGCTCTTAAAATGTGACTAGGGCAAATGAGAAGTTGGATTTTCAATTTTATTTGATTTAATTTTAATAGCCATGTGTTGCTAAGGGTTAATATATTTATACAGATGTCATATAAAAATGTTAAGAGTTAAATACATATCCTTTGTAAGTGACCTTTCTTTGACTGTTTTGAAGACTGTCTTGCTTTTGTGTTCTAATGTTTTACAGGATGTCTAAAAGTGTAAGTTTCTTTTTTATTTGTAGCACTGGAGTTCCACTAGCTTCCTGGCTCTGGGGATAGGTGTCTTTCAATGAGTATGGACAATTCTTTTCAAATATTGCCTTTTCCTCACTTTATTATCTTCTGTAGTCTCTTCATGTCTCAATATCTCTTTGCTATTTTCACCTGTTTGTCTCTCTGAGCTACATTTTGGATACTTTTTTGAATTCAGCTTCCAGTTCACTTGTCCTCTATTTTGCTGTATCTAAACTACTAAACATCCATTAACATATTTGTTTGTTTGTTGTAGTACCAGGGATGGAACCCAGGTCCTCACACATGCTAGGCAAGCACTCTACCACTGAGCTATATCCACAGCCCTTATTTTTTATTTTGAGAGTCATGCTAAACTCTCCAAGCTGGCCTCAAACTTTTTATCCTCCTGCCTCAGCCTCCCAAGTAGCCAAGATTGCAGGTGTGTGTATTGAAGTCTTAAATTGTATTTATTATATTTTTCACTGATACTAAATTTGTTCAGGCCATTTTCAAATTTGATCTTTCTTCTCTTTTATGTCTTTAATCATATTAAACATAATTTGTGACAACTTCATTGTTAATGTCTAATGTCTTTGTGAATATAATTCTGCTGTCTGTTTTCTAATTCTTTTAGTGCCTTGTTTCTTTATATGTTTTACTAGGTTTTACCATGACCCACTCACTTTTCCTGGAACTCCATGTGTTGGAATTCTTTGGGGCCTGGGTTGGTGGGTTTTTAAGAGAGGAACTTGTGTTTGCTTCTGGCAGTTGCCTGGGGACACTCAAGAATCACTTTTAATTAAGTTCTCTGATTGAAATTATTTTTGTCATATAAGTAGAGTGCATCTGGACTGCAAATTGAGACCTGAGGGCTGTGGTTATGAATTGTCAAGGGAGAATTCTTTCTTTCTCTCCACACTAAGGTCACCACATTAAGGTCATAACAAGTAGTTTTCTTGCTGTCTTCTTTTTCCTTATAGATTTATTTTTCATTCATGCTTTCATGAGGAGGTGACTCTAAAGGACCCAGCTTTACCTAGAAGCCTTCTCTTGGATGGCTCTTCTTAGACATTGGGCTCTGTTGCCTGTGCTATGCACTCCATGCAACCATCTGGACACAAAGTCAGGGTCCCCAGGGTTTAATAAAATCCTCAGGGCAAAAGTCAACTTGCTTACCTCTTATGATTGCTACCTTCACCTCTTTTTTTGGTCTATACAGAATTGTACCTTTTGTTTCAGTTCAGCAATACATTTTTTTTGCAATATTGGGGATTGAACCCAGGGACATTCTACCTCCGAGCTACACCCCCAGCCCTATATTTTATTCCTTCTTTTGAAACAGGGTGAGTCTCACTAAGTTGGGGAGGGCCTCACTAAGTTTCTGAGGCTGGCCGTGAACCTGTGATCCTCCTGTTTCAGCCTCCCAAGTACTGGGATTGCAAGCATGCACCACCATGCCCAGTTCAGCAATACATTTTAAAAGATATTTGTAGCATTATAATCTGTTTAGAGGCTTTAATTGGGAAGATCAAAAGGGATTTCTGTTCTGTCATATTACCAAGAAATTATCCCTGTTTGTTTCCTAGTCTTTGGTGGATGAGTGGCTGGAGAGCTACAAGCAAGATGAAGATGCAGGATTCTTGGAGCTCATTAACTTTTTCATCCGGTCTTGTGGATGTAAAAGTGAGGAAACTCCTAACCCTTTCTGGTTACCAGCTTTTTGCCTCCTATGTTAAGAAATTCTTCCTCCACTTAAATAAGTAGGATTAGACATTTTCTAAATAAAGGAAAAATTGATAAAGCATAAGAATTTTGCTTAGTTAACTGTGTTTTTGATAAGTAAATAAGGAAAGTGATCTAATAGGGAACTATGTTGGTTTTGAGGCAAGGCCCTTGGGGGTAAAATAATTAGTTTCTGTGAGGATGATAATACAAATTTGAAAGTGAAATAACAGATGCCTTTTCGTCTTTGTAGATGAAGTAATCTCTTATTTTCTAACTCCTTATTTCTTAGCCATACCATCTATATTTTTCCTCTGAGACTGTGTTGCCTCCATGTCCCCACATGTCATGGCTTAGTTATATATTAGAGCAGATAGTTTTAGTCAGATTGCATTATAAGAATTCAGCATCTGGCCTGGTTTGTTTTCTATTCATTTGTTTTTTGTTCTTGTTTTTTTTTTTAATTTGGTTTGGTTTTTGCAGTACTGGGTATTAAACCCAGAGGCATTCTACCTCTGAGCTACACCCTAGCCCTGTTTGGTATTGGGGATTGAATCCAGGGCATTGTGCATACAAGGCAAGCACTTTGCCATTGAGCTACATCCAAGCTCCTATTTTATTTTTTATATTTTCGAAATGGTCTCACTAAGTTGCAGAGAACCTCACCAGGTTGCTGAGGCTGGCTGCAAACCTGTGATCCTCCTGTCTTAGCCTTCCAAGTACTGGGGTTACCAGCATACGCCACTGCACCTGACTTTTTTTTTTTAATAACCATAGTTTTCCAGTGCTTGTTTCCTTTGGGTTTTCTAGAGACGTTACCTAGTAGCAGATACACAGTTGAATGGTAGCAGATTTTTGAGAGGGATTCAAGTCTTTTGATTTCTCACCTAAGCACTTTCAGTATATTCTCTAGCTCTTCTTCAGATGTATCTGTAAATGTCATAGTGTCCTATATTTTTCTCTAAAGTACTGTATCTCTTCCATTCTTCAGGTACTGTGACCACTGAGATGTTCAAGAAGATGTCCAACTCAGAGATCATCCGACATCTAACAGAACAGTTTAATGAGGTGGAGGGAGATGGCCAAGATCCTCCTGCCCCTCTTATTCCAAATACAAGGCCCATTATTTTCTTTCTGATTCTGAAAAATAGGGTAGCTTTTAGAAGAAAGAGCTCTATCTCTTGGGACTAAAAGAGACCCATAGATATTATCTGATACGGGTCTTGAGTTGGGGAGAATAACAGGAAATGAAATATATCAGAGATATGTGTTTACTGTACTATTGGGTTGTGACATCCAACTCCCCATGGCTTAATGGGCCTGATAATAACCTTTTCATTCTTTTTATAACTCTTCTGTAGGACTCAGGGGAGTATCCCCTGACAGCTCAAGGTCCATCCTGGAAGAAGTTCCAGGGCAGCTTCTGTGAATTTGTGAAGACATTGGTCTATCAGTGCCAGTACAGCCTTCTCTATGACGGCTTTCCTATGGACAATCTCATCTCCCTGCTCACGGGCCTCTCAGACTCCCAAGTCCGTGCCTTCCGTCACACTAGCACCCTGGCTGGTGAGCACTCACTCTCTGGACTCCCTGGTGGTTGGCAGGACTCTCCTCTCTTCTCTGGTTCTGGATCTTCTTTCCCACCTGCATCTTGGCTCTTTACTCTTCAGTGCCATGCTGCTTTTATCCCAAACCTCCATCTGGTTTTTCACTAGTGGACATGTGAAAAGGGTTGATTACAGGAACAATATCCAGCCTTAGTACCTTTCTCATAGCTTAACCCTGGAAATATGCTGAGGGTTAAAGAAAAAGGTCCACAGGTGGAGGGAGTCCACTCCAAGACAGGTAATCTTAGGACTTCAGGGTTACCCTGCTCTGGCTTCTCATTTTCTCTCTCTCTTTTTTCTTTTTGCGGCACTGTGATTGAACCCAGGGGCATTCTACCTCCGAGCTACACCCCCAGCCCTATTTTTTTTATTCTTTATTTTGAAACAGGGTCTCACTTCGTTGTGGAGGGCCTCCCTAAGTAGCTGAGGCTGGCCACAAATCTGTGATCCTCCTGTCTCAGCCTCGCAAGAACTGGGATTACCAGCGTGCGCCACCACGCCTGGCACTTTTCCTTTTCTTTTGAACTCATGTTCCCTCCTCCGATTTAAGTAATGATTTCCTTATTCTTTTTCCTGACTCAAAGCTATGAAGCTGATGACCTCCTTGGTAAGAGTTGCTCTTCAATTGAGTCTGCACAAAGACAACAATCAGCGTCAGTACGAGGCTGAACGAAACAAGGGGCCAGGGCAGAGAGCACCTGAGCGGCTGGAGAGCCTGCTGGAGAAACGCAAAGAGGTGAGGAGTGCTCGCGTGCTCTTCCCTCCCTCTCTCCCAGCTTCTGTCCACTGCTGCTGCCACCACCTTATCAGGCCATGGCGCTCTGTCAGGAAGCCCAGGCCCTGAGCAGCCTATCAGATAGGGAACAATGGAGCCTGGTAATAACTTACTAGACCTGTCATATCAGAGGTCATTGTGTCCTCATCCTGTTTCTGGAATGTAGGCTCAAAAATCATAACTAATTAGAATTTATTTATTTATTAATTTTTTTTTTTGCGGTACCGGGATTGAACGCAGGGGCAGTCTAGCTCCGCGCTATGCCCCCGGCCCTATTTTTTTATACTTTATTTTGAAAACGGGTCTCACAAAGTTGCGGAGGGCCTCACTAAGGAGAGAGAGAGAGGCAGAAAGAGAGACAGACAGACAGACAGACAGGGAGAGAGAGAGAGAGCATGCACACATGCGTGCGTTCGTGCGCGAGCTGAGGCTGGCCGCGAACCCAGATCCTCCGGTCTCCGCCTCCCAAAGTACTGGGATTACAAGCGTGCGCCACCACGCCCGGCTTCTAATTAGAATTTAGAGATCTTTATATTTCTACTTTTGTTCAGTTTCTGTTTTTCTGCATTCATTATCAGAAGTGTTTAAGTGTTGTGTCTGTATATCATGCAAGGAGTTAAATTTTGACCTTCACATTAAGTGTACAATGCACAGTCACCACAGGAGTATACTGAAAGCCAGTGATGGACATGCGAGGCCAGGCCAGGTTGTCAAGGAATGGAAAGATCACAGGCCTTCTCGATACTCCTGGGTGTGAATTCTGTTTCAGTTAGCTACTAGCTCCAGGGCCTTATGCATCCTCAGAGCTACTTTCCTTTTCTTCTAAAAGGGGGGTAATTCTATCTTCTCACGAATTTAAATGAGATGATGAACAAATTGCCTGGCTTGGCATACAGTGGGTATTTGCTTTGTTTCCTTTTAAACTTAAAAGTGACCACTGGAGGACATAAGCTGTAGCAAAATCTTTTACATTGATTAAACTTCAAACATCTGTGTCTATCATGAGATGACGCTGATGTTTCTCTTCACTTTCCATTAGTATCTGAGATTCCCCCATGAGATTGGTAGGATATATCATGTCTAACTATACCAGTTGGCTATTTCTCCAGCTATCATAAAAGATTTCTTCTGTGGCATTCTGTCTTGTTGTTTTTCACTGTAAGGATGATTTATTTATTTATTTATTTATTTATTTATTTATTGGTACTGGAGATTGAACCCAGGGGCATTCTACCTCTGAGCCACACCCCCATACCTTATTATTTTTTATTTATTTTTTTGTGGTACTGGGGATTGAACCCAGGGGCATTCTACCTCCAAGCTATACCCCCAGCCCTATTTTATTTTTATTTTTTATTTATTTTTGGTCTCAATAGGTTGATGAGAGTCTCACTACTTGCTGAGGCTGTCCTCAAACCTGTGGTCCTCCTGTCTCAGCCTCCCAAGTACTAAGATTACAGGCTCGTGCCACCATGTCCAGCCATACCTTTTTATTTTTAATTTGGTTTGGTTTGGTCCTGGGAATTAATTTGGTTTGGTTCAGGGACATTCTACTTCCAAGCAATGCCTCCAGTCCTTTTTGTTTTTTATTTTGAAACAGGGTCTCCCTAAGTTGCTGAGGCTGGCCACATACCTGCGATCCTTCTGTCTCAGCCTCCCAAATACTGGGATTACAAGTATGTGCCACCATGCCCGGCTCTTATTTTTTGTTTTGAAACAGGGTCTAAGTTGCTGAGGTTTCACTAGGTTGCTGAGGCTGGTCTCCAACCTAGATCCTCCTGTCTCAGCCTCCTAAATACTGGGATTATAAGCATGCACCACCATACCCAGCTCATGTCTAACTTTTTAAGATAACAATAGAATCAGCCAAGATCCAAAAATATGCATATTACAATAAGATATTTTGAAAGAGAGACCACATTCACATAAATATATTGTTATAATTGTTCTATTTATTAGTTGTTAATCTTTTACTGTGCCTAATTTACAAACTAAATTTTGTATATGTAGATGTATATGTATAAGAAAAAACATAGTACAGATTAAGTACCCTAATCCAAAACTCTGAATTCCATACTGCTTCAAAATTCAAAACTTTTTGAGTACCAACAAAGCACTTAAAAGTTTTTGCATTTTGGAGTATTTCATGCATTTCAGATAGGGATATTTAACTTGTATATATAGGGTTTGATACTCTTTGCAGTTTCAGGCATCCACTGGGGTCTTGGAACATATCCCCTCTGGATAAGGGGGGCTACTATACACTAGTGGAAAACTTTTTTGTCTTCTCTTGCTTTATCAATTATTACTCCCCTTGTATCTCTATAATCACTTCCCCCAACACACACACACACACTCTTCTCATTTATAGATGTAGATAGGCCCTTGAATCTTTTCTTCACTGTGGTGTACTGTATTTCTATCCTTTCTTTTAGGGTAGCATTTCTTTACTTCCTTATTGTCCAGCTGACTGAATCCCTTTTGCTACCTGGTTACTATCCCAATTTTTTTGAAACTTTTCTCTCCATACCATGGACTTCCTGAATACTATCACCAATGGCCTTTCCTCAGTCTAGACTTACGTGGAATTTGATACTCATGACCGACCTTCCCTCCTTCAAGGACTTCCTTTTCCTTTAAATGTGAAAAATTTCAAACATTCAGAAGAGTATTCACATTGGTATGGTGAATAACATGTACACATTATCTAATTTAACTGCTAATTTTCACCATATTTGCTTCATCTACTTTTTTGCTATTTTATAATTAATTATGGACATGTTCGTCCCTCAACCCTTAAGACTCTTAAGTATGTCCTCTAAAAAGTAACATGTTCCTACATAATCTCAGTATCATTTCACACTAAAGAAATAGCATCAATCTCTAATATTTTAAAGTTCTAGCTCATAAGTATATTTCAACTGTCTCCCAAATGCCTTTTATGTCTGGTTAATTCCAGCCAAGATCTAAGTAAGGACTGTGCATTGCATTTGATGGGTTGTGTTTTTTAAACCTCTTTTAATCTTTTTTTTTTTTTTGCAGTACCGGGGATTGAACGCAGGGGCGTTCTACCTCCGTGCTATGCCCCGGCCCTATTTTTTTATACTTTATTTTGAGACCGGGTCTCACGAAGTTGCAGAGGGCCTCACTAAGTAGAGAGAGAGAGAGAGAGAGAGACGGGGGAGAGAGAAAGAGAGAGAGAGAGAGGGGAGAGAGAGCACGCGCGCACGTGCGCGAGTTGAGGCTGGCCGTGAACCCGAATCCTCAGGTCTCCGCCTCCCAAAGTACTGGGATTACAAGCGTGTGCCACCACACCCGGCTCTCTTTTAATCTTATATGGAATGTTTCCTCCCCATTTTCCCCATTGTATTGATTTATTGAAGAGAGAGTGTCAGTTGTGTCAAAGAAGTTCCCTTTCTCAATAATTCTGTTTCCTTGGTATCTATAGTTCGTTTAATTTCTTAGCAATGGCACTATTGACATTGGGAAGTTGTCTTGGCTTTGTAGGACGTTTAGCATTATTCCTGGCCTCTATCTACTGGATGCTAGTAGTGCTCTGTCACCCATACCAGTTATCTTCACCCCAGTTACCTTCAGACATTGCTAAATGTCATTGGGAAACAAAATTGCCTAGTTGAGAACCACCGATCAAATTTCTTCTCTTTTTTTTGCTAGTTTACATCTGTCAAACCACATTTATTAAAAATTCAAGTTTTGAATTATTATTAGTCAAGCTGGGAATGGTGGTACATGCCTGTAATCTCAGTATTTGGAAAGCTGAAATGAGAGGATTGCAAGTTCAACGCAACTTAGGCCCCCCACAACTTAGTGAGACCCTGCTTCAAAAAAGCCGGGCGTGGTGGCGCATACCTATAATCCCAGTAATTGGGAGGCTGAAACAGGAGGATCGCAGGTTAGAGAACAGCCTTAGCAAGTAGTGAGACTCTCATCAACCTAGAGAGAACCTGTTTCAAAACAAAAAATAACAGGGCTGGGGGTGTAGCTCAGAGATAGAATGCCCCTGAGTTCATTTCCCAGTACCACACACACACAAAAATTATAACTACCAGTTATGGCTTCTTCTTTTTTGTTTTTTGGAAGCTGTACTTTTCTATATTTTTGTGGCCGTAGGCTGTTGGGGTATAAGAGAGAATATGTTTCCTCTCTTCTTCTAGCTCCAAGAACATCAAGAGGAGATTGAGGGGATGATGAATGCCATCTTCAGGGGTGTCTTTGTTCACCGGTACAGGTAAGTTAGTGGGCTCCTCTCACTGAAGCAGCTGCCCTTGGAGGTGGAGTCTAGAAGTGACAAGGCCCTGCTCTAACCCCAAAGTATTTGGTTAGTCCCAGAACTAATGTAACTAGAGTCCAAATTCTAACAACAAAAGTTTCAGATAAGGTTTAGTTCATCCCTACCTACAAAGGATCTTGTAAGCTCTTCTGAGAGAGAAAATAAGAGGAAAAGGCATTGCACAATATTCTCCTGCTCCAGCTTTGCCCAAGGCCTGCCACTGTCCTTCATCTGTGGGGTTGGAGACTCGAGAGGACAAGAACAGAGCTACAAGATAGCTTTTCTGATGCACATATGTGGCTCAGCAAGCCTTTTCCTGGGCCGGCCTGCTGTTTCACAATGCTAAGGTCAGGGGAGTTTTATATTGCTTAAGGAACTGGTGGAATTAAGTTTCAAAAAGTATTTGTAGTAGTTTCTCACTTTTATCTAGATTTCAGTTTTTGCCTTTCTGGAGCCTTTTACCTGATTTAATCTTTTCTTGAAGTGGAATTAAAATACACACACAAGCTGGGCATGGTGGCACACACTTGTAATCCCAGTACTTGGGAGGCTGAGACAGGAGGATCACAGGTTCAAAGTCAGCCTCAGCAACTTAGTGAGGCTCCCAGCAACTTAGCGCGAGACCCTGTTTCAAAATAAAAAGTAAAATAGGGCTAGGGGTGTAGCTTGGAGGTAGGATGCCTCTGAGTTCAATCCCCAGTAACACACACACACA
>PVJS01028245.1:0-25647 GCA_004027185.1 Glis glis
CCATCCCCAGTACCACACACACACACACACACACACACACACACACACACACACACACAACATAGCTAGAAGAAACCTTGTCATCAAAATGGGGGTGGTTGCACACAAGGCTCAGAGGCAGGCAGGCTCCAGTTGTTCATAGCCAGTAACCTTCTCCGATTACTTGGCCTTCAACTTAGTTTCCTTGTCTGTGAAATGCAGATAACATAGAACACCTGAGGCGGGCATGCAGATTACAGATATCCATTCAGCAAATAGCTGTTGAGCACCCACTGGGCACCAGGCACTGTTCTTGGTGGTGGGATACAGCAAGGAGCGCAGTCCTGCCCTCATGGGGATTACGTTCTAGTTGGGAGGCAGAGCCACATCTAACAAAGGCAGGGAGTGGTGGCAAGTTCTGCAAAGAATCATAAAGTGAGGGGATAGAAAGCGCTGGGGTGCAGAGTGGGAATTACTGCTTCTAGGGTGGTCAGGGAAGGCCTTTGAGCAAAGACCAAAGGAAGGGAGGGAGCAAGCCCTCCAAGTATCTGGGAGAGTATTCTAGGAAGAGAGTACAACAGGTCAAAGGTCCTGAGGTGGGAGTGTGCTCGCTGTTTACGCAGAAGCAAGGAGTCCTGGGTGGCTAAGGGGAGAGCGGTCAAAGATGAGAACTTTGGGTTTCACTCATCCCTCAGCCGCAGTCACGGCTGTTGCTACCCTGAGGATTGTGAATGAAGCAGGAAGCCATCATGGGTTCTGAAGAGAAGAGTGATTTACATTAGGAAAATGATGCGTGGAGGTGCGAGGAACAATGCCTCGCACATAATAAGTGTTCAATTAACACTAGCAATGGTTATACATCACTCCCTGAATTTCTATCTGGTCACACCACACACAGGGAACCCACTCAAACCCATCAGCAGTGCCCCTTTGCTTACTGGTGTATCCCAGTCTTGGGTTTGAACTCCTCTGTAACATGGCCCAATCCAGCTGCTACCCCACCACAGTGCCCAGCAACAGCCTCGCTCTTCCCGAAATCACACATCTTCCCTCTTGTTTGCTTTTGCCGGTACAATTCCCTTTAGCCCAAAGGCCTTCTCCCGTAGCACCTCCTAAAGTCCTACCAACGTCACATCCCATCCAAAGCTCACCTGGTCCACAAACGCTGCCGCCATCGTGAGATGTCACGCCTCCACTGGGGGCCACGCACACTGTGCCACTCATGGAGCCTCGTCCCTGATGCTGTCCTAGTCCTTCACCAAGTCTACCTTTGCCCAACCCGACCCATGAGATGGTGACCTACTGAACCTACCAGCTGGGCTTGGCCTTGACGCTGGATAAGCCGTTATCAAACACAGCTGAATAACCAAATAAGCACCCAGCTTCAGTCTGCCCCATCCGCTGGACACAGACCTGCCCAGTGCTCCGCCAGGCTGCTGAGGGCCGGAGCTGGCCTCTTCCAGGCTGTTCAGGGACCAGTGCGATTGTAAGTGGAGAAAGGGCAGGCGAAGGGCATTCTACTTCCTCAACATACACAAGTTCAATGGACAAAGATAAATCTGATTGCTCAGTTCTGTTCTGATTGCTTAGTTCTGTTAGAGAGCTAAGCCCGAGGGCTTTGGCTCTCTCTGACCATAGAGGCAGGTAAATACTTGACAAGATAAAAAATGGCCACGGAGAATCTGAGGATGGAAGTCAAATACTCTGCCCAAGGCCACACAGAAAAGAGGCCGAGCCTGCCCTCTGCCACGCTCGAGCTCTCGCATGTGGAGAAAGGGCACTTTCCACACATGAAGGAGGCCTGGGGCAACATGGAAAGGAGTCTGAGGCCCTCCCTGCAAAGCTAGCACCCACGGCCCCAGAGAATGGGGGTGCGGCATAAATCACCAGCCCTGTCTTCACAGAGACCTTAGGGAGCCCTGACTCCCAGGTGATTTTCTGGAGCAGACAGAAGAGATGCAGACCAAACAGGGGTCAGAATCTTCCAGATGACTGCCCAGCCAGAGGCAGATAAATCACAGGACCACAGAGCCTCCCCGAGGGTCTTAATTAAGGAGCTCAGGGTGAAAACGGGGCCAGGACACACTAACTGAAGTTACCGTGGCCCTTGGGAGGCTCTGCTCCTCTCAAATGTTTCGCCCGGATACACCCAGCACCATCGCTGCCCGGAGCCAAGATCCCAGCTGACAAGTCGATCAGACAGAGAGGCAGCTGGCGCCCAGAATCTAACCCCAGGCGCTGGCCAAGGCAGGATCAACTGGACAGCAGGGCAAGGCCAAGCAGGAAGTCAGGATGTGGAACAGGACCGGGTGGCAGAAGATACCAAGAATGGTGCCATCGCAGGCACCCCTGATCCTAGCTTGGGTTTGGTCACCCCACTTCCCAGTGATAACCTCAATTTCTTTTTTATTTTTTGTGGTACTGGGGATTGAACCCAGGGACATTCTACCTCCAAGCTACACCTCCAGCCCTATTTTTTATTCTTTATTTTGAGACAGGGTCTCACTAAGTTGCAGAGGGCCTCACTAAGTAGCTGAGGCTGGCCGCGAACCCGGATGCTCCTGTCTCAGCCTCCCAAGTTCTGGGATTACAAGTGTGCGCCACCACGCCCGGCTTGATAACCTCAATTTCTGTTTGGGGATCACCCTCCCTCACTCTGCTCTTCTGGTGGGTGGAGACTCCCCACCCAGCTCCAGGGCCAGACCATTGTTTCCTTGGACACGGGGGCCAGAGCAAATGTTATTGCATGTGTTCCCTATAACAACCCTCTGAGTTGGTTTAATTTCCCTGATCTTCATTTGTAAAGAGGATGGGATTCAAACGCTCTGCCCAATACCACACAAAAAAGAGGCCTACACCCGGCATGGTGGCACAGACTTGTAATCTCAGCACTTGGGAGGCTGAGACAGGAGGATTGCAGGTTTGAGGACAGCCTCAGCAAGTAGAGAGACTCTCATCAACCTTGTGAGACCCTGTTTCAAGATTTAAAAAACTAAAAATAGGGCTGGGGGTGTAGCTCGGAGGTAGAATGTCCCTGGGTTCAACCCCCAGGGCTACATGGAAAGGAATCCTCACACACACATACACACAGTAAGAGGCCTAGCCTGGCCTAACCTGACTGAGGTTATAGAGGGTTTTAACTTGCTCAGGTTCAGTGAATCATGGGTGGTTAGGATACAATTTAGAAACCACGGTGGCTCCCAAGACTGTAATCTTTCTATCTTGCCATGCCTCTGCTCCAGCCGAATAGGCCAGGGCTCGGAGGGGGCCGTGGGGCCTGCAGATCTCACACTTCGATAACTGAATCCGAGGAGGGGCTGCCCGTGAAATGTCTGCTCCAGGGACTGACAGTCATAATGCTCTTTGGGAGAAAAATGCCACACCTGCTGGGACATGCTGCAGAACCATCTCGGAGCTGCTGAAGCCAGCAGAAGAGCAGGTGATAAATGTCAGTGCGCACAGTGGTCCCAGCAATCCATACTCAGCTGGCAGTAATCTAAAGTCCTTACACAGCAGGGGCTGTGAGCCATCAGTCATCCTGCAAGGAGCCTGAGAGTCCTCAGGGTGTTTGCCAAGGACACAGGCCCGGAGCCCAAAGGCACTGGCTGGTGGCACCATCACAAGGTGTGGGAAACAAAAGATGAGGCATGGGGGGTGCCCCATGCAGTCACAGCAGCCCCCGGAGAGGCGCTCACCTGTGCAGCCGTGACCCAATCTGCTGTCAACACTGATTTGTTATAAAGTGTGAGGTGGTGGTGTTATTCAAACTCTGTTCTCAGTTTGTATAGATGCAGCCTCGTTTTTAAAACAAAACCCCCTGCCAGACGCGGTGTCGCATGCCTATAATTCCAGTTCTTGGGAGGCTGAGACAGGAGGATCATAAGTTCGAGGCCAGCCTCAGCAATTTAGCGAGACCCTGTCTCAAAATAAAAAATAAAGTAGGGCTAGGGGTGTAGCTCAGTGGCAGAGCACCCCTGAGTTCAATCTGCAGAACTAAAAAAAAATAATTAAATTAAATTAAAACCCCAGACTCTCCCCAGGAAGACAGGGCAGCTCACCAAGGGATGCTCCTCTTCCCTGGGTCTCACCTTCTCACTGGCACAGCACATCCTAACTGCACCACACGAGCCCCGGAACGTCTGCTGGCTCCCTCCGCGCTGCAGCCCACTTGGTCATGGCCCAGTGCCTGTTCTCCACATCCTTACTCTTCAGGCTCAGAGAGGAAATTCCAAGAAAGTCCAGAAGATACCCAAGCACCTCCTCCCAGGGCTGCGGGAAAGCTCAGGCCCCCATGCTGCAAGCCCCGCCCCATCCACCTGCTGCAGTCCCCAGTGTCAGGTGGGCCGGGGGCAGGACAGGGCCACTCACAGGGATATCAAGCAGCAGCAGGGACAGGGATGGGTCCTCCCTCGCTGCTTGCCACCCACACTGGAGGACCATCGCACCCCCAGGGGAAAGGAGACGCTGAGGGCTGCCAACATGGGGGCAGGGCCAGAGAGATGAAAGGGTGAGGCTCTGGTGGGGAGGAAGCAAGAACCCTAAATGACGTGACACGTGCAGGTTCCTTCCTGCTTCGGGGCATTTGCCCAAGCCGCTCTCCCTGCTCTGGTCCAGAGACCCCTCTGCAACCCAAGGCCCTCTCCCTCTACCCACCTCCCGCCCCTCCACCAAGAGTGGACGGGCCCTTCCAAGGTTCCATTAGCACTCCGGAGACCCTGCGCGACACACTTTCTGGAAGGGAAGAAGCAGAGGAAGTGAGAGCTAGAGGGTGGGCCCCCTGGGTTTTCATCCTGGCTCTACCACTTCCTTTGTGACTTCAGCCAAGCCTTTTTACTTCTCCATGCCTCAGTGCCCTCATCTGTAAAATGGGGAGGCTAGCAGTGCTGAGGGTCAAATAGAAAGGCTCACAGGAGACGTTTGTCCCAGTGTCTGGCTCATGCAATAAATGTGCATCTTCCTCTTTTCAACTTGTCCTTTTCCTCCACCAAATCCTGAGCTCCTCCACGACCCAGGCCCTGGGTCCCCCTGTTCCTGTCCCCAGCACATGGCCAAACCTACCTCCCAGTGGCAACAAAGGAGCAGCCAGCACATGGGGGCCCTTGTGAAAGGCGGGGAACGGCCCCAGGGATGCAGGAGGAGGTGAGGCACCTGCTCTGAGCTCCACGGTCCTGGGTTCAAGTGGTGGCCCAGGATTGGGTGCAGTGACTAAGCACAAGTTCCTTTACTTCTCTGAACCTGTTTCTTCATCTGCAAACCTGAGATAAAAATGAGGACCTCACAGGGACACCGTGAGGAATAAAGGAAAAGATGTTCCTAAAGGGCGTGGCCCATGGATAAGTACAAATAATGCTGCTGCTGGCAATAACGGGCTGTTTGCAGCCTCAGCTACTCCCGCAAAGGGTACATGAAGGAAGAAAGTGGAACCCAAGGGGGACTGCCTCTGAGATGCTCGGGGAGGGGAGGTGCCTTCCCACTCGGGCCCTGATCAGAAGAAGGTTCTGGAAAGGAAACACCCAGCAGGAAGCCTTCCTGGTGAGAACCTGCCTCTCTGGGCTTTCTGCCTCTCCTGATCTAACTCTGCCTTCTTCCCTCCTCTCCCTGTTAGCCTTGTCAAGCAGAGAGGAAGTGATGAAAGGATGGAGTTGGGAAATTAACATTTCAAAGTAAATATTGGAAGAGCACAGCCTGCAGCCTCCGGACTGTCGTGTGGAGCCGGCACAGGGGAGGCTTGAGGGCGGATCTGGCGTGCGCGCTCAGATCCCCACAGCTTTTGTGCCTGATCAGTCAGCTCTCCTTTTCCTTGTGCGGCACATTAAAGAGAAACATCGCAGACAATCCTCTCAGTCCCAGCCAGGCTGCTGGGTGCCAGCTGAGCCAGCAGGCAGGCACACCCCTGTCGTACCAGCTCAGCAAGGGATGGAGAGACCCCTAGCCTCCTCTCCTGCAAACCCCAGAGGGGGAAGACAAACCTTCAGCTCGGTTTACACACATACCCCATCCCAGCCACAATCAGGACAGACCCCTCCTCACCTTCTCAGACACAAAGCAGAGAAGTCTCAATCGCTTATTTCAATGATCCACAGTCCATCTAACAATTACTGAAAGCAGATTTTTACTTTAAAAATATTTATTGGCTCATTCTCTGCCTGTCAGGGAATTGCTCCTGGGGGGGGGGTAGGCATAGAGACAATTCCACAGCCCACGACCCTACAAAGGTGCCAACCCCTCCCCCAGTGTCAGTCAAAACAGCGACCATGACAGGCATTCTCCTCAGAGCCTCTACGTCCCGTAGAACAGTTTGCTCACAGGCACTGAAGTTAAAGATGCACTTGCCCACGACCCAGCAATCCCACTCCCAGGTATTAACCTAGGAACTCTGCCAAACACATCCCAGGAAGCATGTGCAAGAATGTTCCAGAAGCACTGTCTACAACCAGAAAACCTGGAGACTCCAAACACACAGCGACAGGAAAATGGACAAATTGGGGTGATTCCATACAAGGGTAAAAATGCAGGAACCAGGAGCCCATAGCATCGGGAGTGGAATTTAGAAACATGATGCTTAGTTCAAAGAACAAAAATAAATAAATAAATAAATAAGGCATGTTTCAGAGAAATGTACATAGTTTGGTTCCTTTTATTAATAAGTGAGAGAATAAGAACAACTTAATCTAAAGCTGACATAGACAAGTATCTATAGTAATATTACAAAGAAAATCAAGGAAATGATAATGACAGAAAGCTCATGCAGCTCTTTGGTGTAAGTTTGGTGGTGAATTTGCAGGTTCTTGTTTCATTTTCATGCTCTGCCAGACACATCATAAATTTTCTTTTGTATTCTCAAAAAAATCATGTTCAAAAAGCGGGCCGACAATAACATCGGCAGGGACATCTGCAAAGGCCTGGCACTCTGAGGACGGCAGAAGCCGCACTGCCCAGCCAGCTGAGAGCCTGGGTGATTAAAACCCACAGAGACAAATGAGCAATACTAATGGCCACGTTTACCGAGCGCCCGTCATGTCATGGGCACACGCCAGACTCTTTACATAGATTATTCTAATTCTTACGACCACTGTGCAAGATGAGTGTCATTATCGCCATGGAAACTACAGCTCTGAGAGGTGAGGTGACAAGGCCAGGGTCACCAAGACAGTCCTACCGCCGAGCAAGAAACCAGTGGCACCTCGTCTGTCCACGCCTGCAAAGCAGCCAAGCAGCCTCTCAAATATTTATAGACATAAATGGTGAATGAACCAAAGCGCAATTCAATCCAACACATATTTATAAATATTTATAACCAAATGTTTTGCTTTGATAAAGCCTATTCTCTGAAGTGCCTGGCGTCAGACAAACGGGGCTTTTTCTGCGGGAGCTGGCGGGAGCTCACCTGGGACCGCTTGCTCCTCTCCGTGAATACACTCACGTCTGCGCTCACATCCCTACCCAGATGGCCCACAGCCCCGTTACTCATCGGCATCGATTTAACATGCCGTGAAAATAAGACTGGGGCGCTGGGGGACTGCAGGATGCTGTCTGTGAGGGAATTTGCGCCTCTCCGCTGCCTAAAATCTGCCAGAGGCTCCCCATCGCTTTCAGAATTAAATCTGAAGCCCTGGGCAGGACGAGGAGCCCCGGCTGCCCTCCTCAGCTCACACCCCACTATCTGCAGGTTCCCCAGTGCATCACGCTCCCTCCCGCTACCTGCCTCTGTGCAGGCTGTTCCCGCCACCCTTCCCCTCTCCACCTCTCTCCAGGCCTGGTTCTTGCCTAGTGGATCCTTGGAACCCAGTGCAGTGCCTCCTCCTCGAGGGAGACTTCGCCAGTCCTCATGGCAAGCTCCTTTTCTCACCCATCCCCTCCATAAGACTCATCCCTTGGACCCTACTGCCGACCCTGGCCCCTCTTTCTGCTGGGCCCTTCCAGCCCCCAGGCCGGGAGACATGAATTCAGAGCTTGTTATACATTTATGCACAGGTCCTCTGATCTCAAGTCCCAGGGTCGGGCAGGACAGCGGTGGGCTGGGTCAGATAACCCACACTCACCGCCGGCTCGGGGATGAGTCCTGACAGTATTATCTGGCTTTTCTCATAACCACACCATGAAACACTACTACCCAAAATGAGATTTAGAAAAGTCCAACATCGAGCCAGGCGCGGTGGCACACGCCTGTTATCTCAGTACTTGGGAGTCTGGGACAGGAGGATCAGAGGTTTGAGATCAGCCTCAGCAACTTAGGCTCTCAGTAACTTAGCAAGACCCTATTTCTAAATAAAAATAAAATAGGGCTGGGGGTATAGCTTGGAGGTAGAATGCCCCTGGGTTCAATCCCCAACACCAAAAAAAAAAAAATGTCCAACATCAGGAACAAAATCACATGGCTATTAATGCAAGCCTATTAGACTCCTGGGCCCAAGCTCTGTCACTAATTTTTTGAATAAACAATTGCATGCCATCAGAGTCTGGAAACCAGAGGAATTTAGATCCAAAAAGCATCATGGGAAGCAATACCAGCTCTTGGTGGTTATTTTTGTGTCCCTGATCATTTTTTAAATACATACACATTAATGACAACACCTTGGATTTTGTACACCCCTTTGCAATTTCCAAGGATTTTCCATCCAAATCAGCTCTTCTGAAAATTTTCCTTTTAGGACTTTTAAGGTGGGCTTTATGTTATGACATCCCAAGAGTGGCAGGGGCTGGTACAAAGGAGTGTCCACAGATACAAACAGTGAGTAAAAGGAGGACAGCCACCCAGCCCACCCAAGGCACTGCCCGAGGCCACGCCTGCCTCTCCCAGGCATGGGGACACCCAGGCAGGGGGTGAGGATGAGTGAGTGACCCGGCAAATCTGGCCACTTCTCCACCTGTGAAGGTCCGTGATGGCAATGTCATAAGCCAGGAGACCACGGGGGTTGGTGGAAAGAGCGATTCACCTGACCCTTAGGGTCAACATGAGGGCAGGCAAGGAAATTCAGGGACCCAAGAGAGGCCAGCCAGCCTGAAGGGCGCCCACAGGAGCCCGCCAGTGGAGGGAATCACTACCACACATGCTCAAATTCTTCCAGTGGGAGCAAAGTCCAAGGTGAGCGCTGGAGCAGAGCACCCGGCCCCTGGTGTGAAGACAGCTGGGGGAGTCCTGTGTCCTCCTGTCCTACAGGGCTCACCTTCCCAGCCTCCTGAAGACAAAAACAGAAAAGTCTGAGCCCTCGCTAGCCGCGTGGTCTTAGGTAAATCCTTGGCCACTTCAAACCTCAGTTTTCTCCTCTCTAAAAATGGGGCTAATAGTACTAATAGTAGATTCTAACCTCATAAGGCTGTTGAGAGGATTAAGTGACAGTTCACAGCCAACCCTCACATGGGGCACCTGGTCAGCGTCTTGTGCTTCATGTCCCTTCTTGCCATTCCCGGTGGCATTCTTGGGTGTGTGCTATGTGAGGACAGAGACCGTGTCTATCTTGATCACCATCAGATGCCTAATCACCAAGTAGGTGCTCAGCAAACAGCAGTGGCAGGAGAAACAGAGGGTCCTACCCTCAGGACATGGTGGCAGGGTCTGCAGCCACCAGCTCCGCCGTGCCCCTGGCCTGCGCTGAAGCCTCTTGGGCTCTTTGGTGGCCTCTCACAGACCCGCGGGTAGACTCTGGGACTCGTGGGTTTGGCGAATGTTCTCTGAAGTGGGGAGGTATAGAGGGCAGCACTCCAGGGAAGACCCCTGCTGGCCCCCAGGACCCCAGTCCCCGCCCCAAGTCCCTCCCTCTCTCTCAACTGTGGGGTCTTCTGTCACTCAGGTCATGGCTGACGGGGGCCCGATAAGCAAGCCCCTCCACTGGGCACCGGGGCTGACTGGGTCCTTCTCTAGAATCCCGTCTCCACCTGTGAACCAGGTGACCTCCTCAGGGTACAGTGGAACCTGTACTCCTGCCCCTTCCTCCTGAGCAACCGAAGCTCAGAGAGAAAACCTGTGTCAGAGTCCAAGATGCATTCTGAAAATGAAGGACATGTATGCCCCCCATGAGGATGAGGGTGAACAGGGTGAAGGGAGGCCCCAACATGGCCTGGCAGGCCAAGTGCTGACCACATGAGCAGAATGGACAGGGCCAGGCTCTGGAAAAGGCCACAGGCATGCCAACTCACTGGCTGTGTGCCCTCAGAGAAATTGCCTGACCTCTCTGAGATTTAATGTAAAAAGGGGGAATAACGAAAACCTACCTCAAGGGGCTGTTGTGAGAGTACAATGAATAATGTATAGAGAGTTGGTAACTGGCCTGGGTCTGTACAGGTACTGAATAACAGTCTTTGATTATGGAGGATGAGGAGTAAGGAGGAGGAGGAAGAAGAGGAGGCGGAGGAGAAATACTAATCCATCTCCATCCCACCTCCTCCACCTCACCTAGAGAGGACGGCCTTCCCAAGCTGCAGGAAGGGTCCTTCCTCACCACCTGTGTTGAGGCCCGGGGTCAACACTGTCCCCAGCCTCCCGAGAAGAGGGCAGAGCAGGCTGCTGACCCGGGAGTGTGCACCACTCACGGCCTGCCCTGGCCTCCTGGGTGCTCCCCAGTGCCGCTGACCAGGAGCCCGCCCAGTGGCCCCTAAGCCCAGTGGGCAGTGAGGTTCGTTCCCCTGGCTTCGCTCATTTCTGGAGCCGATTTGCCCTGTCCAATTAGCACTCTCCAGGACACCAGGGAAGCAGCTGCCTTGGAGTCGGCTCCCCAGGGAGAGGCCCAGGTGTTCCTGTCTCCTCTACAGTGCAGACGGATGCGGGGGTGCCACCAGGCCTGGTCTTCACCCCGGGGCATCTGGGCTTCCTCCGCAGGGTGGGGGAGCCACTGGCAGCCCACATTTCTCCTCCATGGCCCGACCCGCACACCATGGAGACAAGAGGATAGGAGAGCTCAGGACCAGGAAGCCCTGGGAGTCACACCTGGCCTCAACTTATTTATTACCTGTCTGAAAAATGCCAACATGCTCAGCTCGCCTTGTTGCAAATATGAAGGTGTGTAGCCTGGAAATTGGTCCTGGTCATTACCCAGTAATGTGCTGGTTTTCTCTCTCTACCTCTCCATCCCCTTTTTTCACAGAGAGGAGAAAATGGGATCAGAAACACATACAGAAAGCAATTTGAGGGTGAGAAGTACTGGGGATTGAAGCCAGGGGCATTTTACCTCCAAGCTACACCCCCAGTCCTATTTTATTTTTTATTTTGAAACAGGGTCTCACTAAGTTACTGAAGGTCTCACTAAATTGCTAAGGCTGGCCTTGAACCTGCGATCCTCCTGTTTCTGCCTCTCAAGTACTGGGATTACAGGCATGTGTCACTGCACCTGGTTGCACACGAAGCAGTTTTATCTTTGTGCTTCTGAGAGACAGACTTAGAAAAACAGTTGGCATTAAAAAAAAATTAAAGGGACTCTGACATTGAGGGATCCTGCTCTGAAAGATTGGAGAATAAAACACATGAAGTGGGTGTGCAGAAATTTAAGTCAGTAAATAAAAGAAACCAAATACAGAGAAATGATGAACTAGAAACAAGTTATTTTTAAATCATAAGGAAAGATAGCTTCTTGTGTCTAATCATTTATTTACTTAGAAATATGCTCTAAACTTGTTCTCTACTCAATGTTTGCTACTTTAATAAAGGTATTTATATTCACGTTAAGAAAAAAAAAGGATGTGACTGTTGAAGGTTATAAATCCATGAGGGTATAGATTTCCAGGAAAGCCCCTTGAGGCTCTATAGCATACTACTGCCACCTGCTGACAGTGTACCTAAATTGGAGGGATAAAAATTGAGATGCTTATAAATAAATCTCCTTGGTTGCTGAATCTGAAAAGGGGCATGAGGTTTTGACCACGAACATGACCCACATGCAGGTCATCCCTTAGTTAACGGCAAACCATTTTGAAAAAAAGCCATTCCTGAGGGCAACCTATTTCTGAGTTGTAAATTAAGCTCTATTCTTTCTCTGTAGAATGGTGGTTACCTAAAAGATCACTAAGGTCACTGCCAGCTCTGACATTTGAAAGTCCAATGACTGTCTTTCAATTAAAGTTCGATAAAAGCTGGGCGTGGTGGTACACACCTGTAATCTCAGCTACTCAGGAGGATCACAAATTCAAAGTCAACCTGGGCAACTTAGCAAGGCCCTGTCTCAAAATAAAATGAAAAAAAAGGGCTGGCTCAGTGGTAGAGTGCTTGCCTAACATGTATGAGGCCCTGGGTTTAGTCCCTCCCACCAAAAACAATTTTTTTTTGATGAATGAATATATTTCAGAACCTCCAGGGGTATCTGTTAAAATGCAGATTTCTGGTTTTGTCCACAGATTCAAAGTTAGAATGTCTAGGGTTGGACTCTGAGATTCAAATTTTAAACGAGCAGGTTCTTATCTCTCTGGTGTTTGGGAACAGCTTTTCCAGCCCTGTGTGCACTGTTCAAGACTCTGCCTTATGAGATCTAGAAGTCTTGAGGTACCTGGCTCCATCACACACCCTAACGTTTCCTGGGGGCCTGAACACCACACAATGTCCTGTGCAGCTTTGCAGGGACATTTTATGACCTAAACTCATAAAAAGAGTTTAGGTCAATGTGTGCTGATGACAAACTGAGGCTCAAAGAGGTGCCTCAAGCAGCCCACGCTCACAGTGAGTGGCAGCCGGGTCTGAACGCTGGTCTTGGAGATGCCCGTCAGCTTCCTGACTCCCCCTCCACCTCCTGGTGCTGCCAGCTGGGGCCTGCAAGCCCTGGAGCTGAGTCCACATCCTGCTTTCCTCCACCTTGGGACAGTCCACAGCCAACATCTCTTGGCATCTCCTGTGTCACCCAACATACTCTAGTTCCAAAATGGTCACTGTGGGTTTTGACATTCAACCAAAAAGGCCAGGGTGTGACCAAAACCTGTTCTCACCTCTTCTGCCCAGGAGAACGTACGTTCTGAAGGGGGAAGAAAAGGTGGTTGGTCTTTCCCACACCTGCTACTTCCACTTAAAAGACACTGGGGTTTAAGGGTTCAAATCCCAGCTATGTCGCACACTAGTTGTGTAACCTCAGGCGAGTTCCTTAACCTCTCTGAGCTCCCCATAGTCTCCTCATCAGAAAATTGGGGATAAAAAATCCTCATTCCTAGGGTTGTTGTCAGGATTCAATGAGATAAAATAAGTAAAGTGTTGACTGATGACTGGGATACAGTAAGTACTCGATTAAAAGTAGCTTAAAAATATATAAACATATTCACAATATATGACTGAGAGAGAAATGGGAATAAATCCCTCCACTGATCTATTTCACCCAAACATTCAGGGCATGACCCAGAAGCTAGAAGGTTCTGCACAGCCTAGCAGCGATGCTCACAAGGACCCGTAGCGGCAGGTACTGTGCGAGGCTCACAGTCTTCCAGAAGGACGGCCCTCTAGACCGCGAAAAGGGTGTCTGTCTGGCCCAAGTTAAAATTATCCACACACGAGGTGGCAGGCAGGGGCTGTTCCTCTTGTCATGGGAAGGGGAGGGGGACAGGAGCCGCCCCTGGCCAGCCAAGACGCTGCTGCCTCCATGTTTCTCAATTACGGAGACAAAATGACTCGATGTGGGAGCTGTGCCGACATCTGGGTCTCAGTTAGCATGTGACATGGGGCCTCGCTAATTAATCTGGAAGCATGAATTGACAATGGCTCCCATCCCGGCGCCGTCAGGGGGAGAGTGCCGATGGGTGAACAGACGGCGCTGGGTGGTGGGCTGCACACCCAGGTCACTGGCAGTGTTCGGGAGGACTGGGGAGCCCGCCTGGCTCTGTCATCTGACCCCAGGGCACAGGCGGGAGGTGGCCCTGCAGCAGTGGTGAGGGGCAGGGCTGGTGCCCACTAGTGTCGGCAGCCAGGGAGTAAAACAAAGGACCCAAACACTGCTGCACTGGCCTGTCACCTCCCACCTGGCCGAGCGTGGCGTGTTCTACCTTCCTCCCACGGCTGGGGATGGAGCTCAGTGGTAGAGCACGTGCCTACAGTACATGAGGCCCTGGGTTCCAGCCCAGCACCAAAACCAACAACATATATTGTCCTCACATAGTCTTAAAAGATTAGGGAAAAAACACATTTGTACTTTCTTTTTCTTTTTTTTGGTGCTGGGATGGAATCTGGGGGCATTCTACCTCTGAGCTACACCTCCAGGTGTAGCTGAAACAGGGTCTCACTAGGTTGATAAGAGTCTCACTACTTACAGAGGCTGTCTTCTAACCTGTAATCCTCCTGTCTCAGCCTCCCAAGTACTGGGATTACAAGCGTGCGCCACCACACCCGGCTCACATTTGTACTTTCTAAGTAATATATGTGTGTGTGCATTATATGTGTGTGTGTGCACATATATATTACTCTGAAATATACACTCAAATATACATATTCATTTAACAAGCATCTATCAGTCACTCACCTTTCAGTTGAGCCCTCTTGAGGCATCATGCATGGAGCTAAAAGCTTCACATACATGACAATGTTTGCTCCTTATACCAATCCCATGAGGTTTATCTCCATTCTACGGTTGAGCAAAACTAGGCTCAGAGAGGTTAAGTCAGTTGCCTAGGACTGCACAGCTACTAAGTGCAGGGCTAGACCCAGCACAGAGTTAGGCAAGAGGATGGTGTGCCAGGACCCCACTCGTACCTGTAGCTCCCCACGACACCTCTCTTCTCCTCCCTATGACCATTTCAATGTGACTGTGAGCAAGGGGCATCAGGTCACAGAATCTCCAATGCTAAGGGCTGAGGAGGCCCTAGAGATCATCCCGGCTGTCTGAGTGTGCTGCACAGGGCTTTGGAGCTCAGAGCAAAGGAGGTGGGCCTGAGGAGCAGGGCAGGGGGCGAGCAGACAGGACCTCGCAATCCCCCACAACGTCTTGAGGTTCCCCGGGGGGGGGATTTATTTCAAATCAACAGGCCTGCTGCCTATAACGTTTGTGCTTTCCTGACTCCAATCCACTGCTCGTGTCTCATAGTTACAGAAACAAAAATCCAGACAGGTGCAGGGATGCGTCCCAGGGACTGGAGCTGAAACCCAGTTCCTGGCCCCATCCCCCACACTCCACGCTGTGTCCAGTGGGCAGCTCTGGATGGGCAGCGGATCTTCCCAGCACTCTGCACCCCACGGGGAGCACAGGAAAGCCCCCCACCCCCGTGCTCCTCTTGCGTGTCTGGGCTGTAAGAGGGCACCTCCTCTGAAAGAGGTCAGCAGAGCACTTGGCCAGCAGGTGCTCAGTGTGTTAACTGCTACCATCGTTGTGCCTTGGTGCTCCATGGAACTAAGATAAAGTCGCCATCGGCCCCTGGACACTGGTCCTCCCTCCCGCTCCTGTCCCCCACCCCAAGGGAAAAGCTGTGTGTCTGAATGACAGCAGATCTAGATAGAACGCTTCAAAAGGCCCCTGGCACGTCGAAGGGCTCCGTTGCGCTCCGCTGTCAGGACTCTTCTTCAGCTGCCTGCAGCCCTCCTCGCCGCTGCACAGCCAAGGCATCTCTCTGGCTGGAGGTGCAGCGCCCCACGCCCGCGCAGCTGACAGTTGGCACTACTTTGCATTCCCTCCTTCTGCAGGCCCATTCACCGCTCCCCGGTTCCCTTTGGCTTCTGAAAATTAATTATCAGTGATTTGTTAAGTTCATTAGCTCTGCCTCTCACCAGCATGGAAGGGCTGCCATCTGGACCCGTATTTTCATTTCTATGCGCGCTGTTCCATAATTACACAATAAGCGGTGTCGCCCCGCGAAGCCATGCCGAAGGCACTCGCCACCCCCCACCCTGCCCCTTTCTTCAAACTCAGAAGATCTCTCTCTCACCAGGATGGGCGGGTTTGTCCACTCTGCTCTCCGAGCCGCAAGCCCTTCAAACACACACAGCTCTCTCTGTCAGCGTTCGCTGAGGCTGCCGTGTGCCAGAGCTTGGGCGCTACCGTTCACACCATCCCTTATTTAAGCCTCCAGTAGCCCTGAGGTCACTATTATGAACCCATTCACAGATGAGGAAGTCGAGGCTCAGATAGGCAAGGCAAACTGCCCCCCAAAAGCGTAGCATTTTCAAGTAGCGGAGCCAAGATCTGAACCCAGGTCCTAAGTGCTCAGGCCGAGGGCAGCAGGACCCACAGCCCGCCCCTTGCCTGTTTGCTGAATCCACTTCCCTCCTCCCCTCCACGAGAGGACTTCCTACCCGAGCTCCACAGCAGTCCTGCCTGACCCTTTATAGTCCAGCCTGACCCCACTGCTTCAGTGACAGGGCAGACACTTGTAACATGATTCAAAGAACGAGTCTTGATCAAGGACTCTGGACACGATAACCGCTAAATCCCGGACCATCTCATTTAACCACCACAGCAGTCTGAGAAGGCCAGAAACTGCAGTTCTCATGCCCGTTTTACAGAAGGGAGGCTGAGGCATAGAGGGTTGGGCCACTGTCCAAGGTCACCCAGTTAGCAGAGAGGTCAGGGATATTGAGAACACCACAGATATGCACCCCTTCCCGCAGGGGCCACAGACTCCTGTTCCAAGAGCTGAGGTCGCGGCACCTAGCCCAAGAGGGGACGAGGGACAGCTTCCCAGAGGAAGCAGTGTGTCAGCTGCAGCCTGAGTGGATATGGCGTGTGTGTGAGTATGTGCGCACACACATGCACATCTGTCCAGAAGAGAACAGCATGTGCAAGCCCAGAGCTGGGCACGAGGTTGTCAGGTGAGGAGCTTGGGAAGCCAGTGCCACCTGGAGGGTCCTGGGGCCACCCTCTCATCCATCCAACAGACATGTCCTGGGTGCTGAGGGCGCCCTCGGAATTTCCTTGTGTTGTAGCTGCTTCACCAATTCCAGGAAACTTGATCTGATTGAGGTCGGTCCTCGAGCTGCCTCACTCCTGGGTTCCGCGGAGTCTCTGAGTCTGTGCCTCACCTGTGCACTGGCTCCCTCAAGTCTGTCTCATCCGCCTCTTTGTCCAGGGTCACCTCCTCCAGCTCCTCATGGCACTTCAGCTCCATCCCCGTCAACAGATGTAACAGCCACGTAATCCGGGAGGGGGTGGTGCTGATGTTTTCTGAGGGCAGCCCTGTGCCTGGGCCTTCAGACACCCTCCGAGGAACTCAACCAGCATATCTGTAATGTAGGGGCTGTTATTATCTCCATTTTACAGATGAGGAGACTGAGGCTTGGGGAACTGCAGGATGTCCGTCCCACATCAAGGAGCTGGCCACGCCCTTCCCAGCATTCCTTGCTCCTTCCTTCCCAAAGAAATGGTCCTCAGGAGTCGATGCCCTGCCTCCCTGACAGCATGGCTGAAAAGTCACAAGTGTGGAGCAGCCTCTCCCTAGAATTCTGACATCTTTTATCAGCATGCCACATTTCAAACAATAGGTTCCTTCGAAGGTTCCTGTGGAATGCAGAGGGGGAGCGGAACAGCCTCCCTTCACCTGGCAGAGTGTGACCTGGGAGGGCTGCACAGTCAGATTCCTCTGCAACAGCTGGACTGTCCCTAACCAATCCAGAGCAAGCACCTACTCCAGGCACATCTGGAGACAGATTAGAGACCTAGTGCAGGGGTCCTATTCTCGAGGCATTGACGGCTGGCAACTGAAGCACAAGGAACAGTCAGGGGCCAAAGCAAAGCCCAGCGGGGCCCCAGCCCTCACCCAGCGCCGGCGCAGGGCGCATCCCAAGGAGTCCTCAAATCCCCACGTCAGACCTGTCACCTAAATCCACAGCATACCTCTGTGGTGGCACAGACTCGGGGGAACAAGTAAAACAAACTCCTTCAACAGTGCTCCTGCAGCGGCTGCCTCGGGGCGGGGCCACCGGGACCTGGCTCTCTACATGCTGCAGTTCTGGGATATTTAAATTTTTATAATGAATACATATAACCTCTATAAATTTTTAAGTAATCTAAACAAAAATGGTATGAAATCCCTGGCAGCTCTCGTCCCTGTGGATTTTCTTAAGCTGATACATGTTCCGAGTCCCACTGCAGGCCCGCAGGACCAGGGAGGGGAGGTCTAGGAAGTTGTCTGACGTGCAGAAGGGCTTGTCGGCCTGGGGAAGGTTGGGCCCCGGGGATGGGGGTCTCCAGTCCTGGGTTCCCTGCACGTGGGGGCTGCCTCCCTTCTTCCCTCTGGTCTTGCTATTCCATGCCTTATCAATAATTCACGGGTACTAACAATAACACCAGCTGGATATCTTTGGGTGGGGCGCCTTGAGGAGGACAGACTTCTATCCATGCAGGAGTGAACAGCCTTCCCTGTGCCCAGGCCTCCCAGGGAGAGACGAGACCTAGAAGCACTTTAAGAGTCAAGTTCCCACCCCAGAGTGCTGAGCTCCGGAGACACCCCTGAAGGCAGCCCCACATTCTACTCAGGGCCACTGGTATTCCCAGGAATACCCAGCCCAAGGTCCCCTTGCCTCCCAGGAGCCGAGGTGTACCAGTGCCACCTGCATGAGAAGGATGCTAGACCCAGAGTCAGAAGCGCGCCTCCTCCTCCCAGCTCTGCCCTTACCTGCTGTGCAGCCTACCATCACTAGCTCAACCTCTCCGAGTTTCAGCCTACTACTCCATAAATGTAGATGGAATAGGACAATGGGCAAAAGATTCAAACAGGCAGAGGCACCAAAAAGGCACACACATGCCCCTAAAAGCATTAAAAGGGGATGTTCAACCACACTCCTAAGTAAAGAAATACAAGTTAAAACAAGATCTCTTTTTAACCCATCAAATTGGCAAAAATGAAAAACGTTAATGATGCCCAATACTGAAATATGACGCAGTGCAGCCTCTCGGGATGGCACCGTCGTGCAAAATGCACCTTCCCTTCCACTCAGCACCCCACTTGTAGCAGTTAGTCCTAGACCTCTGTCCCCACAAATGCACAGCGGCAGATGTACAAAGACATTTCTTTGTAGCAGTGTTTCTAAAAGCAGAAGGACTGAGAACAATCTCAGGCCCCTCAACGGAATCCATGCCGTCGGCCTTGGGAGGAGCTGCTGCGGTCTTAGCTCCATCATGAGACGGTCGTAATGAGAAGGACAGACTGCTCTTGTTTTGTTTTTGTTTTTCCCTGTGGTACTGGGGATTGAACCCAGGGGCACTCTGCCTCTGAACTACAACCCTGGCCCTTTTTATTTTGAAACTGGGTCTCACTAACTTCCCACACACTGGCCTTGAACTTGCGATTCTCCTGTCTCAGTCTCCCAAGTACTGGGATTACAGGCGTGCTCTTGTTTTGTGCTCTTGTTTTGAAGAGAAATAGAGAGATAGATAGGAGACAAAATCTGTTTTTATGTGCAGAGAACACTTCTGGAGTCCCTCAGCCCCATGTACATGTGTGACGTCCTCAAAGCTCAAGGCAAGAAGAGACAGAGCTAAGACTTGGACCCAGGACCCATGACCCTCGCCTAGTGCTTGCTGCCCTGCTCATCCCTGACCATGCACAGAAATCACACTTTGTAGACCCAACATCCTGCCCGACACCCTGCCCATCAGCACCTTCACAGGCTTTAAAGGTTTAAGTTGGTCTCCAGGCTGGTATTTTTGTAAATTATCCAGACCAACCAGACCCATCAACCCAGCCTTGTAATTAAAAAAAAAAAAGGAAAGGGCTGTCCCCACCACATGCTGTATGTAAGTTGTGGCAACCTACAAGATGCCCAGGGTGTATAGCACACTGTCTCCTTAGGAGGTTGTTATAGTTAGACATAGAATGTCCCCTAAAGAGCTCATTTATTAATATTTAGGGTTGATATAGTTAAATCATGAGAGTTGTAATCTCAGCAGTGGATAGATCTATTGTAATGGATTTATCTGGGTGATAGCCCGGGCTGGTAGGGTGTGGGTAGAGAAGGTGGGTCCCTGGGGCTGCAGCCTTGGGGATTATATGTTAGTTCCTCCTCCCTCTGCTCTCTCTCTCTCTCTCTCTCTCTCTCTCTCTCTCCCCTCTCTCTCTCTCTCTGTTTATGGCCTCCATGATGTGAGAGCCAAGCCTTGTGCTCTCCCCTCTCCATTTCCCATCGCCATGCCCTGAGATCTGTGGTCCCTGGCCTCACATGGCTGAACCCAAAACCGTGAGCAAATAAATCTTCCTTCCTCTAAGTTACATAGTCAGGTCTTTGGATTATAGCCGTGAGAATGCTAAGACAGAGGTGGACTGGAGGTCTCTCCTGGACCAGGTCAGATCTTGGATGTGCAGAAGCAGCCCAAACGCAGGGGCCTCATCAGAAACTGTGTCCTTGGAGTATAGAGCTGAGCTCCCTCAGCCACCTCTGTGTGTGTCTGCTCCACTTTACAGAGCACACGGCCATGTGCTAGGACTCCATGGATCACGTGTGTGCACCGACCGGTGGGCAGGGAGGACCCTGCAAGGCGAGAGAGCACAGCATGGAAATTGGCAATCTAAGTGGCTCCCAGCCCTGCCCCCTTCATGCTGGAGACTCTGGGGGACTCAGTGTCCCCATCTGCAAAGTAGGATGTGGACTAGAACTTCTCTTGGGATCTTTTCAGCTTATATAAGACTAAAACCATGGTTCCTCAGGGATAAGAGGTGGAAATCCTGAAGGCAAAGATCTTTAATGAATTGCTAAGCAACAGCTTAGGACAGAACCAGCTCCAAAGTCCCTCTTAAGCAGGAGAACATAAAGTCCCTCAGAACCGCCATGTGGTACCGGGATGAGCTGGGCGCTCTGTACCACCTGCCCACAACCTCCCTGGGGACTCCTGCTTCCCACCATCCTGTGCTCAGGCCTCTTGGCCCCTCCAGCTCTCATGGGTAAAGCTGGCAGCCCAGCCCTCCCCTTCAGTCCTGGGTCTGCAGGGCCCTCTCCCCAGGCTCCAACAGGCTCGGAGCCCCATCCCTCCCCTCTCACGCAAAGCCTGAGCCAAAGAGTCCCAGGGGGCTCTTCATCGCATTTGAGAAGCAAACCTTTTGAGCAAATGTGTGTAATCAGAAAGATGGACCCAGCAGGAGAACTAGGAATATTCCTCTCTCACCTGGCATACTGCCTACACACACACACACACACACACACATACACACACACACGTGTGCTCCCCCAATCCCATTCCTCTTCAGCAAAGAACTGGCAGTGAATGTCCACCAGGAGCGATCCCACCAGCTCACCTCACTGAAGCTAACTCCCAGAGCCCGTCCCTCCTCCCCACTGCTGCCCCTCCTCTCCAGGCCCACACCGTGCATTGTGCGGAGGATCCACAGAAAGTATTGCAGGAAAGAAAGGCACGCCTGGAGCCCGGAGCCTGGAGCCCGGGGCTGCGGCGGTTGCTAAGAGACAGAGGATGCCCAGCTGGAATCGTGACTGAGGCTTCTTGTTTGTGCTAGAGCAAGATGAAGAGGAAAGGAGAGGACGTGTTTGCTGTGATGAATTTCAGCCGCCACCAGATCCCGCCGGAGGGAGAAAAGATCTCACTTAGGATTCAGCCCGATGGTGTGCAGTCTCTCCAGCCTTCTGGCAGCAGAAAAAGCTATCTGCCCCATTCCCTCCCTATTCTTTAAATATATGCCTTGAGAACCTAAGTCAAAAAAGAAGAAACCCTCATAGGAGAGGATAAAAGTTAACTGTTCTGCTTTGTAAGGTGCACTGCTGTGGAGGAGAAAATTTAGGTTCCAAGAGTGAACTCAGCCCATCTCCATTCAATCCTGGCTTCTCTGTTGCTGTGTGTCCTTGGGTAAATGGCTTCACCCCTCTGTGCCTTGGTTTTCACTTAAGCAAAAGGAGCCAGCGTAGGTTCCTCGTGGGGTATTGTGAGGATCAAGCCCAGTGACCTATGCACAGCACTTGGCATAGAGCCTGGTTCTGTCAGGATCCAAAGTGTCCACTGTCGCTGGACATGGACTGCCTAGTGCGGCTCCTGATTCTAGGATGAGGAATCTGAGCTGCGGAATGGTCTCAACCAGTTATTCTGTAACTGACTCAAGCTGGGTGAGGAAGGGAGAGCCTCAGAGGAGAGCCTCTTATGCACGCCCACCCGCCTTCTCTGCCACCTCCTGAGAAGGTGGCCCTGGGCCTCTGTCCCCACAGCCCCTGGGCCTGCCATCTTCACTCCTTCCCCCAGCACGCAGGTCCTGAGCACCTCTGCCCACCACACCACACTGAACACTGGCCAGGGGGCGAGGACAGTGTGGGCACAGCCCTGCTTCCTGCCCATGCTGATGAAGCCCCTGCGGCCCCACCGTCCCCAGCCAGACCCTCTGCCAGGCTAAGGCCTGGCCTCAAAACCCCAGAACTCCTCCTCTCTCAGCTATCCAGGCCCCGCCATCACCCCCAGATCCCAAAGGGAGCGAAGGCAAAGAGAAGAGGGAAGACAGAGGGAAGCAGGCCCCTGCCCGGCCATCTCTCAGCAACCAGGAAAGGAGCCAGGTTCTAGGAAAGAGGAAATGTTCTGGACGGCACCCGAATGGCCCAGGAACAAAATCTCTAAATCAAGCACCTGCTCTGATGCACAAATTTATTTGTATAAAAAGTCTGGCACGAGAAGAAAAAAAAGTCTGGCACAGTCTGGCAGTTCCTCAAAAATTAAACATAGAATTAACATATGATCCAGTGATTCTACTTCAGGGTGTATGCCCAAAGGAAAGGAAAGCAGAAACTCAAAAAGCTATCTGTACACCGTGTTCACAGCAGCATTATTCACACTAGCCAAAAGACGAGAGCAATCCAAGGGTCCACCCACAAATGAATGGATAGGCAAAGTGCAGTGTGGACACAGAACGGAAGAGCATTCAGCCTGAAAAAGGAAGGAAATTCTGACACACGCTATGACACGGATGAGCCTGGAGGACACTATGCAAAGTGAAATAGAATGGTCACACGCAAAAAACTACTGCTCGATTCCACTTATATGAAGTACCTAGAGGAGGCAAATTCATAGAGACAAAATGGAACGAGTGTGGCCAGGGGCTGGGGAGGAATTGTTTAATAAAACAGTTGTTTAACAGAATCTCAGGATGGGAAGACAAAAAAGTTCTGTGGACGGATGGTAGCAATGGCTATACAACAACACAAATGTATTTAATGCCACTTAAAAATGGTTAAAATTAATCCAGGCGCAGTGGTGCACACCTGTAATCCCAGTACTTGGGAGGCTGAGACAGGAGGATCGCAGGTTTGAAGCCAGCCTCACAACTTAATGAGACCCTGTTTCCAAATAAAAAATAAAATAGAGCTGGGGTTGTAGCTCAGAGATAGAATGCCCCTAAGTTCAATCCCCAGAGTCACCCCCCCAAGAAAGGTTAAAATGGTAAATGTTATGCATATCTTACCATGTGCACACAAAAAAATGTCTGGCAAAGGCTTTCCACATACTCACATCTAGCTGCACACTTAACAAAGCACCCTCCTTAAAAGATTGAAATACCAGGATGCTGAGAACAACACAGAAAATCCTAGAGGGTGAGTAGTCACCTGTGAAATGAAAACTTGCAGAAGATGTCATCTGAATAAAGCTCTCGAGTGCCCGATTCCCAGCCCTCACATCCCCACAGGGCTGGGGCCAGGAAATGTCTTCCTTGTCCACTGATGGGCAAGACGGGGAAGCAGAGCTAGGGACTGGGGACAGTTCCTGCGACAGTGCCGCGGGCACCAGCTACAGGTGCTGAAGGGTTCCACACAGACAGGCTCCAATGACCTGCAGAGGGAGCCCACACTGGGGTTCACAGCCCACCCCACCTGAGCCACCTCAGAAATCAGTTACCCTGTGGGCTTAGAAAGACGGGGTGATGATCCCAACTGGACTGAAGTATTAAGAAGATAAGGAAATAGCGAGAGGGCACATAAGGTAACAGTGAAGAGCCACATCATCGCTTGGTTCAAGACCTGACTCTTCTCCTGCAAGCTGCTTAACTTCTCTGTGCCTCAGTTTCCCCATCTATTAAATAAGGGTAGCCACCCTTACTTTGTAGGGTTGTTGGGAGTACTGAATTAGTTAGCATATGTTGGGCATTTAGAACATCACGAGGCTCGGAGAATGGCTACTGGTTCCCTACTGGAACCCTACTGGCTCCATCCTACCCGGAGTCTGATGTCTAAGAACACTTCTGTCCTCCTTTCTTCGTCCTCAGACTTGTCGGGGAGCATACCCTGTGGTCTGGACCCCCATGGAGCTCAAGGCCTCCTGAGTGGGTAGGACCTGGGCCACGTGGACCAACAGTCTTGGGCCTCACATCGCACGCAGATGGCCGAGACACTGGAGGGACCCTGGTTCCCAAGGCCACCCTGACGGTGAGGACCAGGGCTCCTAACACACTTTCAAATTATGCCAGCCTCTCTCACCACACCCACTCTTGACATAAATGGGTCAGTTGATTCAAACACATTCTGCCTGGGCACTGACAGCCTCTAATGGACAAAACGCAAACGAGGTCTTTCTCTAGAACGCACCCACCTGGCCCTGGATCAAGTGGCACCAAGGCCTGCGGGCCCAAGCCTCTGCCAGCCATGCTGGGTACCGCCAGCACCACACTCACCACCTTCAGCAAGCACTTATACCACCCGAGCAGGAGCCAGCACTGACGTCACCGTGAACAGCAGAAGAGAGTCTGCAACCTTTCCCCAAGAACTTCACCAAGTCCCCTGAAGTCAGGGGGCAAGGGGGAGCTGCCTCAAACACAGAACTTGATGGAAGTCTCTTGTTTCATTTTAAACATTCTAGCAAAGTTTGCATTCTATTCTTTACCATCTCAGTTCTTCATTTTACCAACAGTTGTGATAATAACTGCCATTAAAGTATATCAAGACTATACCTCAAACAAGGAAATATATATAGAAATGTTCAGAGGTGAATAATTGAAAGTGATGTATATATTCACTCCATTTGCTATAACAAGCCTAAGCAGCAGGGACTATTAGCATCCTAATATTATAGATGAGACACTAAGGCAAAGAGAGGATAGTCAATGTGCCCAAGGTTGCACATCTTGTAAGTGGCAGAACTGGATGGGAAGCCAGCCCAGCCCCCAAGTATATCCCCTTTAATTGCTATATAAAAGTAACATATAAAATTGTTTTTAATCACTTAAATGTCCATTCCCTTAATTTTGAACTAACACTGAGGCTCTAGGACAGTCATCTCATTTAGCCCTGCGGCTGCGTGCTCAGCTGGCTCTCTGCCCTGCTATTATGATCTAGATCCGTAATGTCCCCCAAAAAAGCTTATGCATTTACATGCAGAAATGTTCAGAGGTGAAATCACTGCACCTCGGCTCTAACTCACCAGTGGATAAATCCATTGATAGATTAATAATTCAAAGCCGGGCATGGTGGCGCACACTTGTAATCCCAGTACTTGGGAGGCTGAGACTGGAAGATCTCAGTTCACGGCCAGCCTCAGCTACTTAGTGAGGCCCTCCACAACTTAGTGAGACCCTGTTTCAAAATAAAGAAAAAAGCCAGGCGTGGTGGCGCACGCTTGTAATCCCAGTACTTTGGGAGGCGGAGACCGGAGGATCCGGGTTCCTGGCCAGCCTCAGCGACTTAGTGAGGCCCTCCGCAACTTCATGAGACCCGGTTTCAAAATAAAGTATAAAAAAAAATAGGGCTGAGGGTGTAGCTCAGAGGTAGAACATCCCTGGGTTCAATCCCTGGTACCACAAAAAAAAAAAGAAAGAAAAAAATAGGGCTGAGGGTGTAGCTCAGAGGTAGAATGCCCCTGGGTTCAATCC
>PVJS01028246.1:0-12233 GCA_004027185.1 Glis glis
GGGGCAGGGCCGGGAGCAGTGGGGACAGAGCCCTGGCTCCTGAGTGAGCCCACCTAGGAGTGTACTTAGCGGGACAGCCCAGGGCCACCGGCCGATCGTGAGAGCCGAGCTGGGCAGGGGGTGGAGTGGACAAAAGGGGCAGAGCCTGTCCCGATAGGCTAGGAACCCAGGCAGGGTGGACCAGGACCCACTGAGAAGCTCGAGCCGCCCTGTAGCTCCGCAGGCTGCTGGGAGGAGGTGGGAGGGCCAGAAGAAGTCAGAAGTGTGGGCGCTAGGGAGGACCTTCCCCATGGGTACGTTCTTGGGGCTGGCCCCAAGCTGCCTGGTCACAGCAGGGCCAGGTCCTGCAGCTCCCGGAGCTAGCGCTGGTCCAGATCATGGTGACGGGTGGTGGCCCCTCTGGACTGGGCAGCTGGGGTACTTGTTTGCAGGAGCCAACTCTCTCTTGCCCTTGGTCAGAATCTCCTCATTGTCACACAGCAACAGCCCCGGCCACCACTCCTGCCCCTCACCCCCACATGGGGCAACATGTACAGAGAGGTGGACTCAGAGCTGTGGGCAGGAACTGGTGCAGAGTTGAACGTCCACCCCGCCAGCCACTAGGAGCCAGCCTGAGCCAGGGAAGCGGGCGTGCAAAGCCTCAAGTCCGGCTCCAGTGGTCCCCTGGGAGAGGGATTTGACCCTCAGATATCTCTGTCTCCAGGAGAAAGTCCACAGCCTGTCCAGGTCTTTGGCTTCCCCACCACCCAGGGGTATCAGTGCCCCCCATCCACCCACCAACCCATGCACAACCCTCTCCTATAGCACATTCCAAGCCCTCTTGCCTGGCTAGGGATTACCAGCCTGGGGCCAGGACGGTCCTCCCTGCTCCAGACTTGACCTCCCGGTGTCCCTCACACATGATCCAGACCCGGGGGGAGGCAGGCGGCCCTGACTGTTTTCCTGAGACATGTAGGGGCACTCTTCCAGGCTGGGTCAGCCTACTTTAGCTCCAGCTGACCCCAACCCTCAACTCCACGACTGACTTCACAGGGCACACCCTTCCGGACATTAAACACTCAAATACCACCCCTGGTCTAAAGGTGTGGCTCAGAGGGAGAGCACTTGCCTAGCATGCACAAGGCCCTGGGTTTGATCCCCAGCATTGCAAAAACAAAACAAACAAAAAGGACCACTCCTCCCTGCTAGCGTCAGTCTAGTGCCAGAGGACAGTAAATTGCTTGCTGGGCCTTAGTCAGTAAACACCATGGCCCAGCTGGTGCTAAACCTGGTCTTCCCTGGCAAAAAGGGGGCCTCCCCTAGCCAAGATCTCCCTGGATCCCCCTTGGAAGACACCAGCACCTCTCCCTTCTCTCCCGGGGCCTCCTACTTGCACAGAGCTTTCCCACGTGGGTCCACCTGCTGCTGACACCCCTCTGAAGAGGAGCAGTGCAAGGACATTGTCCCCATTAGACAGAGGACAAAACTGAGGCCTGCAGAAAGGAAGGCGGCAAGGCCAGGACAAGACCTAGGACCTGACTCCCAATCCAGGCCACTTAGGTGCCACCCTGGTGAGATCCTATATGAGTGTGAGGTCCCTTTGCCCTCTAAAGTACCTACCAGCTGCTTGGTCTCTCGGCTTCCCAAATCCTCGGGGCCCCAGTGACACTCCCAGGGACAGAGGGGCTCAGTTATCCCTAGGGATGTTTGAACCAGGGCTTCCAGGCTTGTTCCAAAGGTCTAAAGGGCTGCTCAGGCCAGCTGGAGGCAGTGGGGCCGAGGCTGCAGAGGGGCCAGCACAGGGGAGGTGGGAAGGGGTTCTCGGAGCCCTGCGATGCACCCCTGTCCCTGTCCCTCCAATGTCTTTGATGCCTTCACTCCCCTGTGCCCTGCAGTAATTAGGAAGGTGACCCTCAGCATTGAAGTCCTCCCAGAGCCTCATGGCATCCCTCCCTGCCGACATCCGCAGGAGGCTCGCTGCTGCTGTCAACGCAAACCCCTCACCAGGCACTCGGGGCCTGTCAACTAGCCTCTGCCAGCCTGATGGCCTCCTTGTCCAACGTGCTCCTGTGTCCCCAACATTCTAGCTACACCAAACTATGTCTCCACCCTGGGCTGAGGCAGAGCCCAGTTCGGAGTCTGCTCAGTAACTGGCCGTGGGTTACACTGGACACACACACACACACACACACACACACACACACACGCCTACACTTGGCCCCTGGTGAGGCCAAGCATGGCGCTGCCAGCAGCCCCAAGCCGTTGAGGGGAAGGCAGGAAGTATGGCCCCTGGCTCTGGCTGAGCCCTTGCCAGGCCCCAGGGCGTCTGAGCCCTGGAGGGTGGCAGAGGATGACCAACCAGGTCCTCGTCCTGCTTCTCGCTGTGCAGCCCCAGACAGGCCACCTGCTCTGTTTCTCCAGCCATAGACAAGGGGGCTGGATACACTGACACAGCAGGGCCACAGGGCCACTGCCGACTCCTGTCAAGTGCGGAGAGCGGGGCGGGGGTCAGTAGGGCTGCAGCAGGCAGGAGGAGGCCCCTCCATGGAGGAGGCCTGCAGCCCGGGAAGGCCGCAAGGAACAGAGGACTGGTTCGAGGACCGCTGCAGCCTGAGCCAGGAGAGGTGCAAGTCAAAGCCAAAGGAGGGAAGCGCCTGCGCGAGCCCTGACCAACACTTACGGAGCAAATAACAAGCGCGCACGTGTGCGTGCGTGTGTGTTTTCAGTACTGAAAATTGAACCCAGGAGCTTTCTACCTCCAAGCTACACCTCCAGCCCTTTTTATTTCTTGTTTTGAAACAGGGTCTCACTAGGTTGCTGAGGGTCTCACTAAGTTGTGGAGCCTGGTCTCAAACCTGTGATCCTCTTGTCTCAGTGTCCCGAGTACTGGGATTACAGGTGTGTGCCACCATGCGGACTTAATGAATCTTACTGAGTACTCACCATGCAGGCCCAGGGTTTATATCATCTCGACTGGCCAAAAAATAGATCCTTTCTTATCTACGGAGCACTGAGTGAGCAAATATTATGAGTTGAGCCCACAAACTGTTTGCTTCTATGGGACCCAATTCAGGCCCTGGCTGCCCATCCCCTACAAACATAGGTTCAGGAAGGGATCCAAGTAGACAGGGGGAGTCTCCAGGGAGACCCTACCCTCACACACAGCCCTCAGCTGGCAGAGAGGCAGCCCGTGTGCAAGCAGTAGCCGTGCCCTGTGCCAGCACCCATGGGTGCTAATAGATACATTCCCCCTCCCGGTATGCCGCCAGCACCCGTGCTCACATGCCCAGCACGCTCATGCACACTGCAGACGGCTGACTGGCTCTCGGCCTCAGCCCTCCTACCGTGCTTGTGCCTGCAACCTGGCATCCGGTGCTAATTCTCATGTTCCTAAGGGCAAGGACCATCGGGACAGGGCACATCTAGAGGCTGCCGGAAGAACACCAGGGCACGGGCACTGACACGTAAGGACAATATCCCCTGAGGTTGTGACCCTGGTCAGCAGGTAAAGGAACCGATGCAAGCTGTCCTTCCCTAAACCTCCCTGGTCCTGAGCCCCGCTCACCTTGCCCGCCTCCCTCCCAGTCCCGGGAGCCTGCTCTACCCGAGCCAGGCCCCCAGGTCATGAACTGCCCGCTGGTCAGGCTGTCCTGCGCCTAGGTGGGAAAGGGAGGCTCTTCCCAGGAGGAAGGCACGCCAGCCCTGGCCAGACCCCTCACACCCTCGGGTGCAGGAAGATTGCACAGGAGCGGCCCCAGGCCTCGCTGTGCTCTATGGCTTTTTATTCCTATGTGATTCTACTGCTCGCTCATATAGGGATTGGAGCCGTGGCGCACGGCGAGGACAGCCAGCGGAGGGCTGACACGGAGCAAGAGGGTCCCAGGGGAGCCAGGACAGTGGAACCCCTCTGCCAGCCAGACCAAGGCTGCTCACCTCTTCCCACCAGCCATGACACGGGAAGGGGCTGCCGGACCCCTTAATTGCTCTAACCCACCATCCCAGTGCTGGAGACCGCCACTGAAGGGCTGGCACCAGGGCCTGAACTGTGTCCCCAGAGGAGTGGCCGAAGGACCTGGGGACATTCAACTTAGGAAAATGGGGCTGGCACAGGAAAACAAGGTCCAGTGCCCTGTGGACTGGGGGAGCCCCTAGATAAACAGGACAAGGTAGGGCAGATTCCAGCTCTACCAAAGTTAAGGGCTAACCAAATACAGAAAGGACATCCTAGCCAGATGTGGTAGTGCACGCCTGTCATCCCAGTACTGGGACAGGAGGCTGAGACAGGAGGATCGCAGGTTCCAGGCCAGCCTCAGCAACTTAGCAAGAGCCTGTTTCAAAATAAAAATTGAAAAGCACTGGGGGTGTAGCTCAGAGGTAGTTAGCGGGACGTGCCTGGAATTCCAGTATTTGGGAGGCTGAGACAGGAGGATTGCAGGCTCAAGACCAGCCTCAGCAACTTAGCAAGAACCTGTTTCCAAATAAAAAATAAAGTAGGGTTGGGGATATAACTTGGAGGTAGAATGCCCCTGGGTTCAATCCCCAGTAACACACACACACACACACACACACACACACACACACACACACACACACAAAAGCCCCTAGGTTCAATCCCTAGTACAAAGAAGGGGGGGCATCCTTGGTCGCAGGTAGTAGTACCTATCCACCCAATGAGGCATACTAGCAGGAGTTGGAGACACGGTGGCAAGGATGCCACAGGGAGTCACAGCTGGATGGGTAGCAGCTCTTAGGCATCCTCCTTGGGGACGTCGAGGCTGTCAGGAGCCAGGCTGAACCCTCACAAGTGCCAGAGACAGGCACAGCCCCCTGCTTCTGTGAAAGGAGCCCCGAGTGTGCCCAGCTGGGAGGGGTGTGGGGACTTGTCAGGTCCTGGCACCGCAGCTGTAAGAACACGCCCTCCCTCCCTCCCCAGCAGCACCCCGTGCGTCTGCGCTGAGGGAGGGTGCACTGAGAAACCAGTGTGGTCCTTTTTATTTTCAGTCTCTGGCTTCACTCCACAGAGACACAGGCTCAGGGGCTGCTCAGGGGGGAGGAACGAGGACCGGGACTGACCTCAGGGCTGCCTGCTGCTATGACAGCGGGGGGGGGGGAGCCCCCATCTGCCCATCTACTTGGGAGGAATGAACAAGGAGCAGAGGCGGTTGGAGAGGAGGCCCTGGGGGCCAGCCCTGGTCTTCCCTGAGACCCCAGCCTTGTAGGCCTCTTGTGGACTCCGGAAACGTGACCTGTGCCATCAGTGAGGCCGCAGAAACAGGAGGTGGGTATCCATGACGTTGGTGCCCGTCAGCCCCGTGTGCAGCAAGTGCGCTCCACCCTGGAGGCGACAGAAGAAGGTGTGCGAGTCATTGTGGGCTAGGAAGGTGGCCACGTCCAGGCCCTCAGCGGCAGCCTGGCTGACAAGGTCAGACATGACCCAGGCCCCGGCAGCCTCGGTGGGCCCATCCTGCCCGTCAGTGCCGCCACTCAGAAACAGCACATCAACAGGTCCCAGGGGCCATCCTCCCAGCTCTGCTCCGACACGCAGGGCCAGTTCCTGGTTCCGGCCACCCTTGCCCGAGCCCTGCAGCTTTACTGTGGGTTCACCACCGGCCAGCAGGCACACTGGGCCCGGAGCCTCTGCCACAGTCGTCAGAGCCTCCTCCAGCTGCAAGTCTGGGAGCTGGAGCTCGGCGGCCAGCTCGTGGAGTTTTGCGTCCTCCTCCACAGAAGCGCCAGCTGTGGATGAGGCGAGGCGGGCTCCAGCTGCTCGGGCCAGCAGCCCGTAGAACTGGGCCACACTTGTCACATCACCCTGCACGGATGTGCTCAGCACCATGGCCCGGTAGCCCAGCGCCTCGGCCTGCCTCTGCGCCTCGGCCAGCGCCAGCGTGTTGGAGCCGATGATCACGTTGAGGACATGCCCGCAGGTGTGTGGCCCATGGGGGTCAGAGTCAGCCCGAGCAAGCGCCGTCTTCACAGAGCGTGGCAGGGCAGCACGCAGGCCGTGGCGATTGAGGACGTGCAGGCAGTCTTGCACGCTGTGGGCGCTGGCCACGGTGGGGCCGCTGGCGATCACCTCCACAGGGTCCCCCACCACATCGGACAAGATCAGGCTCACCACCTGGGGAAGGGCCACAGACAGGGCTTGGGCCCTCGCCTCCTCTCCCAGAGCCCACGAGGACACACCTCCCCTGGGGATCCACCGCCTGGTGCATTTCCTCACCCGCTTCTAACCATTCGCAGACAGGCCCACATGACACCTGGCCACGGGCACTCCCTCCCCCAGACTCCCCCAGCATGGCCCTGGGAACTGACTCCAGGCGATCCACATGCTGGTCGAGCTAGGCTTTCATCTCGAGCCCAGGGCTACCCAGGGAAGATGCGGCCCACACACCTGGGCAGGGTAGGCAGCCTGAGCCAGCCCTCCACCCTTGAGCTGGGACAGGGCCTTCCGGATGGTGTTCAGCTCCTGGATGGTGGCTCCGCGGGCCGCCAGCAGCTTGGTGAGCATCTGCTTCTCCTCCAGGGTGACGGGTGGGATGGGGGCAGGCAGCAGGGCCGAGCCCCCACCTGCAGAGACAGTGAGGGCCTGAGGCAGAGAGGATCGCCCAGCCCACCTGGAGGAAGCAGGCTGGTCACGGTGCCCATGTGGACATGCACTGTGTGTACAGTCACCACACCCTGGCCACCAGAGGTTGTCTCTGCCTTTCCTTAAGAGCTTGGAGCAGGGGAGGACGGGGAGAAACAGGAGACCCAGGAGAGGGCTCCGTAGGGGCTGGTGCCCAGGCTCTAGCCTGGGGGCACTGGTACAGACAGCCAACATCCCGGGGCTGTGCTGAGGTGCCAGGCCCTGTGCCAAGCACGCACCTAGTGGAGAAAGGAAAGGACAGATGAGTGGCCCAAGGCCACCCGGGAGGTACCGCCCAGGCTCCTCGCTGCCTCCCTTGCTCCCACTTCACCCTGTGGCCCTGGGGGGCTCAGATCAATCTCTCCAAAACCTGGTATTTGGAGCATCCTCCCCGCCCCCGCCAGCTGTGCCAAGCTAACCCAGCACACACCTGAGATGAGCACCAGCAGCAGGTCGTCAGCTGTGAGTCCCTCAGCCAGCTGTCTGATGGCCAGGGCAGCCCGCAGCGCGTCACGATCTGGCAAGTTGTCCTCTGCACCCTCAAACACCTGGACACGGCTGTGCGGCTTCAGCAGCATCTCTCTGAGGAGGGATCAAACGGAGAGGAGAGATGGACAGGGCGGGCTCCTCCCCTCCCACCTGATTTCTCAGCTGGATAAGGCATGAACCAGGATGCCCACTGACCCCATCCTGGAACCAGGCCCGACCCAGGAAGAAAGGGAAGCTGGTGAGGAAGGGAGGTCCCGACCCAGCGCAGACCTGAACCCAGGTCTCCCCTCCAGTGGCCAGTGGGGAGCAGCCCCCCACCGCTCCTTACTGCTTGCCAGTGCGCTCCATGGCAGCACGGATCCCCTTGGGAACGCTGATCACGCCCTGCACAAGATGCTGGCCCAGCAGCTCCTCAGCCGCAGCTGCCATGCCCAGGACTGCCTTGCCGAAGCCCACCAGGTAGAGGTTTTGCCGCAGCTGAAAGCTCCGGTCCCGGACCTTCAGCTGTCTTCCTCCAGGGTCCAAGGACAGTGCCCTCTGCAACATGGGGCCCGGCTGCACGGCGCCCACGGCGCTCTCAAACAGCTGCCTCGCATGCTCCGCCAAGGCCATCCCGCTGGCCATCCGGGCCACTGGGGCCCCCCAGAGGAGTGGACGAGAGGGGGCTCGGGCCAGACAGGGCAGGACCTGCAGGGCTGGAGCCATGCCCCACTGCCTCAGCACCGCCTCACATCTATGGCTGGCTAGGAGAGGAAAGTGTCGGTGAGGCCAGAGGCAGGAGGCCCCCCCATGGCCACTCCTTGAGGGGTCTCAGCTGCTCTGCAAGGAGCCCTCGGGTAGCTCAAGGAGACCGCCTGAAGCCCACAGCTGCCTGGTCTCACTCCCCTCCTCGGAGCCCAGCCCTGCCACCCAGCCAAGTCCTCCTCTTCTGCAGACCACATGCAGCTGGCCCTCTGGACACTCTGTCCCAAGTCCAAAGTTCCTATTGACTGGGCCCTTCTCCTAAGTCACCGCTTTTGGCTGGGAGTTAATCATTCGCAGAGGGAACAATTCCTTCCAGTGGGATCCTGCCCTGCCCCTTTTCCGCCTCCCACAAACAGGGGGCACCACCCCTTTCTGGCACTCCTACCTGGCTTCTCTACCACTTGGGCCACCGGCAGACTGCCGGATGCCCCCCCCCAGCTGACCCTGAGCCCACTGACTCCAGCCTGCTCTATTTCATTAGTTGACAGGACTGGGCTGGGAAGCCGGGGAATGCTGGTCTGTGTGGGGAGGCTGCAGGCTCAGGCAGATCCTCAAGGCTCACAACGAGAGAAACCCTAGCACTCAGGCCAGCCCAGCAAGGGGTCCAACTACAGATCAAGAGTAGGAGCAAAGTCTGGCTCATGGAGGGACCTTAGGGAAGTCCCCAGGCCACATGCTAGGGGGCCTAACCTGCAGGACAGGAAAAGATGCCCTTCTACCCACATAGCTGGCCAGACCCGCCCTTGCCAAGAACACCCCTTCTGAGATAGCAAAACAAGTCCTGAGGCACACAACCCACAGTGGTGAGAGCCAGGAGGCTGGAGTACACAAAGGCCAGGCTCCCATAACCAAGTCCAAATAGTCATTTTCCCCACTGGGCGAGTAAAAGCTAGAGGAGCCTTGGGGTGAAGGTCAGAAAGCTAGAGGGGCTTCAGGGCAACAATGCTCCAAAGGGTTCATGTATAAAAATACATCTTCTTTTATTTTTATTATTTTATTTTTTGGTGCTAGGGATTGAACCCAGGATCTCCAGCATGCTAAACAAGCACTCTATCACGAAGCTACACTCTAACCCCTAAAAAAAAGCATCTACTTTAGTAAATGCCTACCATTAATGCTACAAGCTGACTACATTGGCATGGATGGAGCAGGAAGAGGCTGGGAATCAGGGTTCCAGGTTTTCTGAGTGGCAGGTCACCTCCATTGGTCTCACTAGGACTCATTGCAAAAGGAGGTAGGGTGAGATTAAGACTAAGGCTAGGGGATTGCAGAGGACTGGGGGATGTGGCTCAGTGGTAGAGCATTTGCCTAGCAAGCAGGAGGCCCTGGGTTTGATCCCTTGACACCCTCAAGATTTCTTTTTTTTTTTTTTTTTTGCGGTACCAGGGATTGAATCTAGGGGTGTTTTACCTCCGAACTACACCCCACGCCTTATTTTTTATACTTTATTTTGAAACCGGGTCTCACGAAGTTGCGGAGGGTCTCAGTAAGTAGCTGAGGCTGGCCGTGAACCCAGATCCTCCAGTCTCCACCTCCCAAATACTGGGATTACAAGCATGCGCCACCACGCCCGGCCCACCCTCAGGCTTTCTGATGCTTTCCACTGTTAACACACAGAACCCGGTTTAATCCCACACACTGACAACACAGCAACTTCCAGACCTTGACCCTTTAGCCTGCCTGGTCCCCAGCTTTCTCATAAAGACAGACTAGACTCACCTGACTCTTGTTAAAAGGAAACATAGAGGGCACTGGCATGGGTACTCTGAAAAGGAGCCCAGCCTTTGAAAGGGGGATCCCTGGGGCTTGCCCATTAGGCCTGGACCTACAAGCATCTAAAACATCCCATTTAGCCCAGAGTGGTGGCACATGCTTGTAATCCCAGTACTTGAGAGGCTGAGACAGAAGGATCGCAGGTTCAAGGACAGTCTCAGCAAGTAGTGAGACTCTGTTTCCAAATAAAAATAATAGGGCTAGGGGTGTAGCTCGGATGTGGAATGCCCCTAGGTTCAATCCCCAGAGGCACAATAAATAAATAAATAAATAAATAAATAACTAGTCCAATTTTCACAGCCTGAATGAACTTTGTACTTATATCCCAGATGGACAAAGGACTACAGGATCTCAAACTTGCTACTGGACACCAGTGTCCAGGACGGGGGAAAGCTCAAGGGTAAGGTCACCAGATAAAATACAGAACGACCAGTTACATTTGAATTTCAGATAAGTAATGGTGTAGTATGGTATGTCCCATACAATACTTGGTATATACTTCTATTAAAAATATTCGTGGTTTATCCGAAATAGAAATTTAACTAGAAGGCTTGCATTTCTATTAGCCAAATCGGCCAATTCTTTCCAGAATACAGGCTCTCACACCCCAGGACTCTCTAGGACAAAATGCAGAGAAATCAAGACCAGCCTCGACTGCTGCCCGCATCAAGAGGGTCGGGCCCCACTTCCGCCTTCCGCCGCCCGCAGAGGGCCCGGAAGTGACGTCACCCCGAGCAGCGGCTCGGGCTTCTGCAAGGGACATGGCTGAGATGTAATGCCAGGCGACGCGAGAAATAAGGGCCCTCTGCCTCCTGGACCCGCCGTCGCCCGGGCCAGAGACTGCTCTCGAAGTCCATACAGAACCTCGCCTTATAGACTTACCGCCATGGAGCTCCGCCCCGGGACCGGAAGTTCCCCGGGTGGGCGGGACATACGCCGGAAGTGGGCGTGGGAGCGACGGGGAGGCCTGAGCAGGGTTTAGTGTTTTCGCTCCCCGCTGAGGGGGGGTCCTGCAGCGAGTTGCCTTTAGGCCTCGCTTTCTTTGTCCCTGCATTGTATTTTCGCTGGATTGCAGTGATCCGTCTCCTCCTTTACCCTGTAGGATCCAATTAGTTGTTAACTACATCCTTAGCTCCTGTTTGGTGACAGACATTGGACTGAGCAAATGGTCTGAGAGTCACTACATTCCCACAAGCCACACCTTCTGGTCCTCTCCCCTAATCCTCCTTGGTGTCTCCCCTGTGTACATAAAATAATGACTCTACTTTAATGGAAATAGGAAGATAGTTTATCCTGAGCCAAAAATAAAGTGACCATGGCCTGGGAACACGGATTCAAGTTACACTGTATGACTGACATCCCTGCGTGGAAGATGTTGCATGAGCTTTTTTTTTTTTTCAGTACCGAGGATTGATGCAGGACTTCCCACTGATGTAGTGTAGAAGAAATAAATAGGTAGAAAGGAGACAAATAGGAAGGAGAAGTAAAAATATAACTTTAGAACCTGGTGCCGAGGAGTGTGATGGTGCACACCTGTAATCCCAGTACTTGGGAGGCTGAGACAGGAGGATCACAGTTCCAGGACAGGCTCCACAACATAGTGAAACAGAGACCCTGTTGCAAAACAAGCAAAAAAATAAAAATAAAAAGGGATGAGGGTGTAGCTCAGAGGTAGAATGCCTCTGGGTTCAATCCCCAGCACCACAAAACAACAAAAAGAAGCTGGTTCTAAAGTTCTTCATACATTTACTACTCATACAAGTTCTCTTTCCCAGGCCTGTCTCTCCCAAATTCCTGGGAAATCTGTATATCCTAAAGTTAATGGAAAAAAGAAAAAAAACTATAAAGAACATATGCACTGCTAACAAGATTGATAAGATAGCTTGAGTGACCTATAATTTAAGGGACTCTCCAGTTTATCGATCGGATAATGGAGACCTCAATCAGCCTTGAGACTATGGCTGAGATTATCTGAGATCATCAGCACATACCTTCCTATACCCACCCTTCACCATGTTCCTGTGTGTGTGTGTGTGTGTGTGTGTGTGTGTGTGTGAGAGAGAGAGAGAGAGAGAAAGAGAGAGAGAGAGAGAAAGAAGAGAGAGAGAATGAATGAGAATGAATGAATATGGGGATTGAACCCAGGGACATTCTACCTCCAATTTTTATTTTTGCTTTGTTTTTTTTAAAACAGGGTCTCCCTAGATTGCTAAGAGTCTCACTACTTGCTGAGATTGTCCTCAAACCCGCAATCCTCCTGTTTCAGCCTCCGAAGTACTGGGATTACAGGCATGCACCACCACGTCCGGCCACCAGGTTTCCTTTAAAAGAAGAGCCATGAAGCCCCAAAAAGGATCTCCCTCTTGAGATAGCCTACATTCTCCCTTGAAAGTGTATTTCCTACTTTCCTAAATAAACCTCTATGTCTCTGACTAGCATGTACTGAGATTCTTTTCCATCATGTAAGCCATGGACCCTGCCGGTCCTGAGGTGGGTTTCCCTCTATGGGAATGTAAGGACCCCCTTACAATATTAAAATAGTTAAAGTTAAAACTGCTTGCTGCAGGCTCTGGCTAGCAAGGCAGGATGTCCTTAGCGGACTCACTCCCTGACCTAGACG
>PVJS01028246.1:12333-25757 GCA_004027185.1 Glis glis
TGTAACAGTCTGGAAAGTTAGGGAAAACATCTTCCAATATAGAATGTACAAGGACAGCGAATGTCTAACCAGTCTGTGATGATCAACTGTATCTATAACCAACCATTGTAAAGGTCAGAGATACCCCACGTGGGACTGTCCAATTAGCAAAGGGAAACTGAGGCTCTTTGTTTAAGAATTATAAAAACTGAAGGAAAAACGTGCCTGAGGTCCCCGAACTGAACTGCTGTGTCAGTTTATGTCGGGCACCCAAGCTTAAGCTTGAATAAAGGCTCTTCTGCGGTTGCATACGGCTTGGTCTCCCGGTGGTCTCTCCGGGACAAAGGGTCTGAGCATAAGAGGAACTCCTCTGATCCCTCTCAGAATCAACCCTCCTCCCATGACACCACATTCTAAGCAAGCGCACTACCCATGAACTACATCCCCAACCCTTTTTATTTTGAAACAGAGTCTCACTAAATTGCTCAAGGTGGCCTCAAACTTGCCATCCTCCTGCCTCAGCCTTCAGAGTAGCTGGGCTTACAGGCATGTAGCTGGGCTTGCATGAACTTTTGTAGTCACAGAACAAAGGACAGTCATAAATCAATTCATTTGTCAATGATATTGGTGGAAGCATCAGGTAAGGAAGTTGCCACCAAGCAGGGAAATCTATAGGTTTCAGATGTTATCTTTCTTTCTTTTTTCTTTTTGGTACTGGGGATTGAGTCCAGGGGAATTCTACCTCTGGGCCACACCCCCAGTCCTATTTTTTTTTTTTACTTTGAAACAGGGTCTTGCTAAGTTGCTGAGGGTCTCACTAAGTTACTGAGGCTGGCCTCAAACCTACAATCCTTCTGTCTCAGCCTCCCAAATATCTGCAGGATTGCAAGGTATGCACCATACCTGGCTCAGATAACATTCTTAGCTTTAGGTTTGGTGGAAACTATTGGTCTGTTCAGCTTAATGAGACATTCGAAGAAGTATATTAATTACAAGAATGTTAGGTTAGATACTAAAGTTAAGGTAACTGGCTATTAAAGGGCCTAAAATAGCCCAAGACAATTTTGGGTTTTTTTTTTTTTTTTTGCGGTACCGGGGATTGAACACAGAGGCGTTCTACCTCCGTGCTACGCCCCCGGCCCTATTTTTTATGCTTTATTTTGAAACCCGATCTCACGAGGTTGCGGAGGGCCTCACTAAGGAGAGAGAGAGAGAGAGAGAGAGAGAGAGAGCTGAGGCTGGCTGCGAACCCGGATCCTCCGGTGTCCACCTCCCAAAGTACTGGGATTACAAGCGTGCGCCACCACGCCCGGCACTACAGTTTTGGTTTCTGATCTACAACATTCCATCTCTCCACAATCCTGCAGGATCTTTCATATAATTTGCAACTTCATCAGAGAACTTAGCAAGACCTCATTTCACAACTTTTCTAAAACGGAGATAGGGGAGGGGTGGGTAGCTCAGAGGTAGAATGCCCCAGGATCAATCCCTAGTACCACGGAAGACAAACAAAAAACACTTTTTACTGATGGAGACAAGAAAAAGAGTTACAGCGCAAAACACATGCCAGATTTCTTAAAAATCATATTGATGCTGGGCGTGGTGGCGCACACTTGTAATCCCAGTACTTGGGAAGCGGAGACCGGAGGATCTGGGTTCGTGGCCAGCCTCAGCTACTTAGTGAGGCCCTCCGCAACTTCGTGAGACCCAGTTTCAAAATAAAGTATAAAAAAAAATAGGGCCGGGGGTGTAGCACAGAGGTAGAACGCCCCTGGGTTCAATCCCCGGTACCGCAAAAAAAAAAAAAATCATACTGAAATCTATTTCTCCCTATCTGCTCACTTTGGTAGTTGCCACCACCTCATCTCTCCATTATCTCCAAACCAATCATCTCTATTCTTGTCATGAATTAACCCCCTCCACACCACCACCATCACCACTGAAAACACACACACACAATTCCAGTTTTTTCCCTGGGTTTTCTTTTGTTTTTGCGGTACTGGGGATTGAACCCAGGGGCATTCTACCTCTGAGCTACACTTCCAGCCCTGTGTTATTTTTTTATTTGGAAACAGGGTCTCACTAAGTTGCTGAGGGCCTTGATAAGTTTCTGAGGTTGACCTCGAACCTGAGATCCTCCTAGCTCAGCCTCCCAAGTACTGGGATTACAGGCATGCACCACCACACCCGGCTTTTCTTTCCCTTTGTAAAAGAAGATATTTTACTCCCTCTTCCAAATGATTCCCCACTCCATCGTTAATACAAAGCCACCTTCAGGAGGATTGGCTCTTTTTAATGTGGGAAAGATGGTAAATTCTTGAAATTTAATAGTGAGGCCATCCGCCTGCAACTTAGTGAGACCCTGTTTCAAAATAAAGAATAAAAAATAGGGCTGGGGTTGTAGCTTGGAGGTAGAATGCCCCGGTAACACACACACACACACACACACACACACACACACACCTCATGAAATCAAAAGTACCTCAGCAAGGCATTTACTTCTGCACAGAAGAGTGCAATCAGGCTGGGCAGGCGTCCGCTCAGCCTTTTATTCCCTAATGCAAAGGCCACTACACCGTTCCCCATTGGCTGGAGTATGGCTTTTACAATCCAATCCAGTTGGTTAGTGTTCACTGGGCAGATTTTTACAAAAGGAGAAACATGAAACCAGTACATCCAGGAGTGGAACATATAGACAGGTGTACAAAAGTTACAAAATGGATACCTAAGCCGGGGGCGTGGTAGCACAAGCTTGTAATCCCAGACCCTCTGCAATTTAGTGAGACCCTGTTTCAAAATAAAGAATAAAAAATAGGACTCAGGGTGTAGCTTGGAGGTAGAATACCCCTGAGTTCGATCCCCAGTACTGCAAAAAAAAAAAAAATGGATACCTAAGCTACAGTTACAAGATGGAAGCCTGCCAGTTTCCATGTGATCTTGCAACTTCAATAGAAAAGACTGCTTTCCTTTCTTACAGTATGTATCAAAGCCAGGCATGGTGACCCATGCTTCTAATCCTGGTACTTGGGAGGCTGAAACAGGAGGATCACAGGTTCATGGCCAGCCTCAGCAACTTTCTGGGGCCCTCTGCAATTTAGTGAGACCCTGTTTCAAAATACGAAATAAAATAGGGCTGGTGGGGTAGCTCAGGAGTAGAATGTCCCTGTGTTCAACCCCCAGTACTACAAAGAAAAAGATATGGATCAGAAGCCAGGAGTAGTGGTGCATGCCTGTAATCCCAGTATTTGGGAGGCTGAGACAGGAAGATCACATGTTTGAGGCCAGCCTCAGCAATTTAGCAAGACCCTCAGCAACTTAGTAAGACCCTGTTTCAAATTTAAAAAAAAAGAAAACAGGGCTGGGGGTGTAGCTCAGTAGTAGAATGCCCCTAGGTTCAATCCCCAGTACCAAAAATAAAATAAAGATATGGATCTGAGCCGGGTGCATGCACCTTGAACTTGCAATCCTTCTGTTTCTGGGATTATAGATGGACCCAGGCTTTCTAACTACATTTTCAGTAGATTTGGAACCAATGGGCCAGACTCTAGGTTGAACTGTCAGAAAGGAGCCAGGTTCGGTGGCACATTCCTATAACCCCAATACTTTGGAGGCTGAGATAGGTGGATCACAGGGTGGAGGCCAGCAGTAATTTAGCAAGACCCTGTTTCAAAATAAAAAATTAAATTGGGCTGGGGGAATATCTTAGAGGTAGAACCCCCCTGGGTTCAAGCTAAAAAAAAAGTATGAGAAAGGGTTTTTAAGCATTTGGAACAGTTCTGTAGTTTTAGAGAGAGTGGGGCTCTAGGTAGTTAGTTCTTCCTACCTCTGGTCACAGCTTTTGTGGGAAGATCCCAATCTATCCTTCTAGAAGAAGAAGGCATTGTTTGCAACAGTGGACTTTGTTAAGTATGAATGGTTATTTGTCCTTTGTCTGGAAACCAGGCTGGAGGTTTCAGTACTAAAGCAGCAAGTGAACTCAGCCTCTCGTGCTTCCTGGCTGTGTGACCTTGAAAAAGTTACTGAGTTTCTCAGAACCTCTGAGTCTTCATCAATAAAATTAGGATAGCACTGGGAGTGGTGGCACACCCCTTGAATCCCAGTACTTGGGAGGCTAAGGTAGGAGGAACGACGGTTGGAGGACAGCCTCTGTAATTTATGGAGACTGTATTTCAAAATAAAACAGAGCTGGGGTATAGCTCAGAAGTAGAACACCCAAGGTTCAATCCCCTGTACCACACACACACACACACACACACACACACACAAACAGAAGTTAATCAAACTGGGTGTGGTGGTACACACCTGTAATCTCAGTATTTGGGAGGCTGAGACAGGAGGATCATAGGTTCAAAGCCAGCCTCAGCAACTTAGCAAGGCCCTCAGCAACATAGTGAGATCCTATTTCCAGATAAAAAATAAAATAGGGCTGGGGGTATAGCTTGGAGGTAGGAGGTCCTTGAGTTCAATCCCCAGCACCACACACACAAGTTAAACAAGCACTAGGGAAGCCCTGTTGCTGGGTAACTCAGAAATTTATCTCAAACAATTAGAATTTAGCTGGGCGTGGTGGCGCACACTTGTAATCCCAGTACTTGGGAGGTTGGACAGGAGGAACCAGGTTCGTGGCCAGCCTCAGCTACTTAATGAGGCCCTCTGCAACTTAGTGAGACCCTGTTTCCAAATAAAGAATAAAAAATAGGGCTGGGGTGTAGCTCGGAGGTAGAATGCCCCTGGGTTCCATCCCCAGTACCGAAAAAAAAAAAAAAGAAAGGAAAGCAATCTTTTCTATCAAAGTTACAAGATCACATAGAAACTGGCAGGCTTCCATCTTGTGACTGTAGCTTTGGTATCCATTTTCTAACTTTTGTACGCGTGTCTATATGTCCCATGTTTCTCATTTTGTAAAATCTGCCAGTGAACACTAGCCAACCGGCTTAGACTGTAAAAGCCATACTCCAGCCAATGGGGAATGATGGAGTGGTCTTCACGTTAGGGAATAAAAGGCTGAGCGGACTACCCACCCAGAGTGCACGCACCCTTCTGTGCAGAAGTAAATTGCCTTGCCGAGGTACTTTTGATTTCGTGAGTTTTTATTTGCGGCTTCCCTAAAATCCATTTCTAACATAGCCATTCAAAATGATTTTGTAGACCTATATTACTGACGTGGAAGATGTTGTATGTATTATGAGAAAAGGGTAGGTTGTAAGTATATTATGAATCTATGAAAATATATTTCAAGAAAAAAAATCTGAAAAGTTCTACATCAAAATGGTAAATTTTAAGCCGGGCGTGGTGGCGCACGCTTGTAATCCCAGTACTTTGGGAGGCGGAGACCGGAGGATCCGGGTTCGCGGCCAGCCTCAGCTCTCTCTCTCTCCCTGTCTCTCTCTCTCTCTCTCTCTCTCTCTCTCTCTCTCTCACTCCTTAGTGAGGCCCTCCGCAACTTCGTGAGACCCGGTTTCAAACTAAAGTATAAAAAATAGGGCCGGGGGCGTAGCGCGGAGGTAGAACGCCCCTGCGTTCAATCCCCGGTACTGCAAAAAAAAAAAAAATGGTAAATTTTATGTTATAAATATTTCATTAAAATAAAAAATGTGGGTGCTATGGTTTTTTATTATAGCTTAGTTTTGGGGTTTTTAATTTTAATTTTATTTTTTAAGTTTTTCTGCAATGGGTGTGTAAAAGCTATGTAATAAATGGAATAGTGATTAAAAAGAAAAGGACAAATAAAAAATTAAGTGTGATGTTCTTTTTTTGGGTGTGAGTGTGGTACTGGGGATTAAACCCAGGGGCACTCTACTACTGAGCTACACCCCCAGCCCTTTTTATTTTTTCTTTTGAAACAGGATCTCACTAGGTTGCTGAGAGTCTTGCTAAGTTACTGAGACTGGCTTTGAATCTGAAATCCTTCTGTCTCAGCCTCCCAAGTACTGGGATGCCAGGCATGCGCCATCACGCCCGGCTCTCTTTTTATTTATGTTATGTATTCTGTTGAGACATGGTCTCGCTATATTGTCCAAGCTGATCTCAAACTCCTGAACTCAAGGAATCCTCCTGCGTCAGCCTCCTGAGTCCTGGCGCCATGAACACGTGCTAGCACACCAGGCTCTGGGGCACTTTCACAGGGCACTGATGCTGTTGGACCAAACGCCAGGCAAACCCCACCGCAACAGGACAGGGAGCCAGGCTGTTAAACAGTGAGAATGTGAGGCAGGATGCTTCCGAACACTCTTAAAATATGGAAAAAAATGATTTTGCATTCCAAAAATAATGCAGAAAGCTTTGGTCTTAACAGTGAAATCTGGAAAAGTTACAGGAGTACAATCTTGAAAGATACTCTGCAAGGGTTTCTTGTGGCTGACATCATTCAGTACAAGATAGCTGTTTCTGTGGATATTTTTGCAGGTTAACATGGACTCCTTCCCCCAAAAATGACAAGTCCTGGAGGCATTTACTTCCCAATAATACCAGCTCGTGGCACCAGATCTATCTTAGTTGCCATCTAAAGATTCAGAGCAGATGGGTGTCGTGGTGCACAGCTGTAATCCCAGTTACTTGGGAGGCTGAGACAGGAGGATCACAGGTTCAAGGCCAGCCTCAGCAATTTAATGAGACCTTCAAGAACTTAGACCCTGTTTCAAAAGTTAAAAATAAAAAGGGCTGGAGGTGTAGCTCAGAGGTAGAATGCCCCTGGGTTCAATCTCCAGTACAAAAAAAAAAAATTCAGAGCAGACTCTACATCATCTTTTGAAATAAAGACGCAGGGATTCCAGGAAGAGATGGAGTGTTCTGGAGTGCGGAGGAGTTTTCTCCCATTGCTTTGCAGTTTGGAAAGTTGCCATCCATTCAGGCTTCACTCAAACTGGCTTTTTCCAGACCCCAGAACAAATTACAGACAGAAGTTTTGCTTTTTGTCAAGAGGCAATTGCAACCCAGACTTAGCTAGGATCTTTCCCTCTTCCCTTAGAGAATAATTTATTTTTATACGTAAGGATCCTGGTTCTCCTTTTACCTCAGAGACACAGCCTGTAATTCTTTCCATGAAGACCCTAACTGTCCTAGCATTTCCATTTTGCTTTCATTATTGCCTGGGTCTCTGAATATCACATCTTTTTCTTTCTTTCTAGCTTCCTTTTATTTATTTATTTTTTTGTGATACTAGGGATTTAACCCAGGGGTTCTCTACCACAGAGCTATACCCCCAGCACCCCCTAGTCCCCCCCCTTTTTTTGGAAACTGGGTCTCGCTAAGTTGCTGAGACTGGCCTCAAACCTGAGATGCTGTCTCAGCCTCCCAAGTACTGGGATTATAGGCATGCACCACCACACCCAGCTTCTTAAAACTTTTTTTAAAAAAGCTTAAAGAAAATTTCTGGCTAGTGTTCACAAGAGTATAGTACATCCACGTGAAAAAAAAATCATCCACTTGAAATTTGTGCAGTCTACCATATATTATGCCTCAATGTAATAATAAATAAACTCAGGTCCTTTAAACTGGCACCGCCGTGGACAGACGGTCAAGCTCCTGGCAGCGGGCTCCTGCTGGATGCCCGTTGGCCGGATTGAGTTCCCTACCAGCAATACAAATAAGCAAGCAACGGAAAAAGGAAAATAATGAATTTTATGCAGCTTGATCAAACTAGGGGAAGCAGCTAAACTGCTTCTCCTGGTGTTCCCACGGAAGCAGTTAACAATTTATGGAAACAAAAGTCAGGCGATATGCATAAGTCGGCTTAACTAGGGTAAGTTAATAAGAGAGCCGTCAGGCTCAGCTTCCTCGGCGGCTCTCCTCAGCAGGAGGAAGTGAACGCAGCTGTCAGAAAGCTTGTATTCTCAGTATGAGAAAGTTCAGAAATTAAAACAATTTGGAGCTTGTTTTTGTTTTCTGGTACTGAGGATTGCACACAGGGACATTCTACCTCCGAGCTACACCCCCAGCCCTTTTTATGTTTTATTTTGTAACGGGGTCTCGCTAAGATTGAGGCTGGCCTCGAACCTGCGATCCTCCTGTCTCAGCCTCCCAAGTAGTGGGATTACAAGCGTGGGCCACCATGGCCAGCCTGGAGCTTTTCATTTCAAAGGGGTTCTTTGTCAGTCGGTCAAGGTGATTGAGTCACCTCCGTAACAACTCTCCAGGGGCACGCCGACACCCGCAGCACCTGGGCCTAAGGCCCGCCAGACTCTCCCAGCGGGTTGCAAGCACGCATCACGCCGGGCGCAGCGGGAAAGGTCTGGGGCAGCCCAGCACCTGGCCCGAGAGCTCGCCCCGCCCACTTCCGCTCCCGCTCCCCGCGCCGCCGCGCTGACGTCACCGTCCCGCCCCCCGCCGCGCGCGCGGCCGTTGGCGCCCCGCCCCCTTTCCCGGCGGGCCGCGCGGCGCAGCTCCTCGCCCTCGGCTTCAGCCTGCCGCCCCAAGATGGCGGACACAATGAGCCGCGGCCGCGCCGGCTGGCCCTGAGTCGGCGGTGAGGAGGCTCGCCCGGCCAGGCCTCGCCCAGCAGTCAGGAGCGCGCTGCGGGACGCGAGGAGCAGGCGGCGGCCCGACTGCCGCTGAGCCGCCCGCCCCAGCGCGGAGCCCGCCCGCCCGCCGCCCGCTCTCCGGCCCCGCCCCGGCCCGGCCGCCGCCGCCGCCGCCATGAAGCTGACCGACAGCGTGCTGCGGAGCTTCCGCGTCGCCAAGGTGTTCCGCGAGAACTCGGACAAGATCAACTGCTTCGACTTCAGCCCCAACGGCGAGACGGTCATCTCGAGCAGCGACGACGACTCCATCGTGCTGTACGACTGCCAGGAGGGCAAGTGAGTGCGGCGGCGGCGGCGCGGCCTCCCTCCCTCCTCGGTGCGCGCCGCCCGGGACTCCGCGCTTGTCCCCGGCACCCGGGTCGCGGCGGCGGCGGCGGCATTGCCGTCCGGGTGGCTCCCGAGTGGCCGCGCGGCGCTGGCCAGCCCCACCTTGACCTTGACCTCTAAGGCCCCCGGGCCCGCGGCGAGCTTTCCCGCCCGCGCGGACTGTCAGGCCCGCGGGACCCGGGCCCGCGCCCCGGCTCGTCCCCGAGCCCGCCGTCCTCCCGCGGTGACCTCCAGCCGCCAGGCCGCGCGGGCGGGTGTGCGCTGTCAGGACTGATGGCTGCGCCTGCCGAGCCCCCGGCCGCGTCTTCCGGCTCCCAGCCTTGCCCCTGCTCCCCCGGACCCGCCGCCCACGTTCACAGTGCGATGGTGAACTTGGTGACCACGGCCCCAAACTTCTTTTCTTTTTTGCCAAGACGCGAGGGAACTCGGCCATGCCACCCCGCCCGACCTGGCCGGGAGCGCCTCACCTCAAAACAAAGCATCCCTTAGAACGGTCCCGTGCGTCTTCCGCCTAGACTTCTCTTCCAGCAGCTCACGGTCCGCTTGGCAGGATCTGGAATTCTGAATCTGGCCGTGAACGTCGATTGTCGCGCCAGGCCGTGTGGAGGGTCACTCACTACACGTGCATCTCTCTGCGCTGCCCTAGGGACAGAGCACTTTGCCTTTTTCCCCTGTGGGTCTTCTCAGCCTGGCTGCATCCCTGTGGACTCCCAAGTCCTTGCTAAATTGCGGGCTCCTGTGGAGCAGAAACTGGCTGAGGCTACCTTGATTTCCCCTCGGCCACCTTTCCCAAAGCAAGCTTGAGGATGTTTGGTTTAATTCAGTGGCTACTAGTCTTGTCGTATTTCATTTTGTTACCTGGTTCCAGACCTTATTTTTTGAATCCTTGGTTTTTTTTCTATTTTCTCCAAACTGTTCCTTTTGCAACCCTCTCTCCTCCTTTAAAAAAAAAAAAGATGTTTTTTTTCTTTTGGAACTTGTCTCTTCATTTGCGAATCTGATCATCTAAAGTAGTGCTGTTTTGGCGTGAGCTATAATGTTCTCCCCATTTTTCCCTCATTGGGGCTATGAGAAAGTATTATGTAACTGGGTTGGATATGCCTGCAAATGTGGAAGAGTAGCTGTCCAGTGGTGGTCCTGGGGGAGAGCGAACTGTTCGCCGGACGGATACTTAGAGTCAGCATTATTCATTTAGTTGATGGATTTCTGTTTACTTCTGGCCACTTGGATCTGTTTGGTGTTTGTGTTTTTGAGACAGGGTCTTGCTGTATTGCCCAGGCTAGGCTCAAATTTATGATCCTCCTGCCCCAGCCTCTTGAGTACCTGGGACCACAGGTGCACACACCTGTGCACCTGTTTTGAAGAGGGGTTGGGGTTGTCATTGTGGAGTCCTAGAGCTAGAAGTAATTTGAAGCTAGTTTTCTTGAAATATTTAGAGCTTGTGCACAGATTCAAACCTTCCCTAAGAACCCGAGGATGGAAATACATATCCTCGATTCAAAGGGAATGGATGTGACAGCATTTCTTCACAGTTTGTCCCCCAAATGTGGCATAATTTCAACCTTTTGGGAAGAATGATAGTAACATAGAATCTTGCCTTGTAAAATGCCAATTTCATAAAATAATGCAGTTTATTCATTGAGTAGCACTTTTTCTTTTTTTTTTTTTTTTTTTTTTTTTTTTTTTTTTTTTTTTTTTTTTTTTGCGGTGCTGGAGATTGAACCCTGGGCCTCCTACCTCCGAGGTACACCTCCAGCCCTGTTTTTTATTCTTTATTTTGAAACAGGGTCTCACTAAATTGGGGAGGGACTCACTGAGTAGCTGAGGTTGGCCGGAGGTTCTGGGATTACAAGCGTCTGGCTTGAGTAGCACTTTTTCATAATTATAGACAGAATGTTATAACAATGTTTCAAATACCCTTGAGAAGAGAACAAGCTGATCCTGTGGTGGCATGAGCATACGCTTGTAATCCCAGTACTTGGGAGGCTGAGACAGGAGGATTTGGAGATTCAAGACCAGCCTCAGCAATTTAGACTCTCAGCAACCTAAGGAGACCCTGTTTAAAAACAAACAAAAAAAATAGGGGGCTGGGGTTACATCTCAGAAGTAGAATGCCTCTGGGTTCAATCCCCAGTTCCACGCACATACAAAAAAAAAAAAGTGCTGGGGTATAGCTCAGTGGGAGACTGCTTACCTAACATGTGCAGAGGTCCTGAGTTCAATCCCCAGCACTGCAAAAAAGAAAAGGGGAAAAACATACTTGAAAGAATGATCCAACAACTGCTTAAATTTTGCCTTATTTGCTTTATAACTCTGTAGGTATTTATATGTATCCATTTTTTTCTAAACCATTACAGAGTTAAGTTGGAGGTATCAAGCCCTTTTATCCCTAAACATTTCAACATGTGTTCCTTCCTTTCTATTTTATCTTTTGACACTGAGGATTGAACCCAGGGGCATCCTACCTCTGAGCTACACCCCCAGTCCTTTTTATTTTTATCATTATTATTATTATTTTTAGAATTTTGGAACAGGGTCTCGCTGAATTGCTGAGGTTGACCTCAAACCTGCAGTCCTTCTATCTAAGCTTCCCAAGTACTGGGATTACAAGTGTGCATTACCATGCCCAGCTATGCATAGTATTTTCCAGTTTACTGTCCACTAAAACCTTGTTTGTTTGTTTGTTTTCCCCACAAGTACTAGAGATTGAACCCAGGGATGCTCTGTCACTGAGCTTCATATTCAGCCCTTTCTAATTTGAGACAGGGTCTTGCTAAATTACGGAGGCTGGCCTCAAACTTTACATCCTCCTGCCTCAGCCTCCCAAGCCTCTGTAATCCCTAAATCGCTGGGATTATAGGTGTGCACCACTGCACGCAGCCCACTTAAACTTTACAATGGAATTCACCCACTGGGATTTTAACTAGGAAGAATATAAAGAATATTGTTTGTGTAGATGATGCAGATTACTCAAAGAGTAGGCTTTACTGTTATTCTCTTTGTTCCTCCCTGGTCACCAGAATCAAGGTTTGAGTGAAGAAGCTTACCAAATATTTGAGAAAGTGTTTTGTATGGACTTGTGTAAAGACTTTTGAAATGGATATAATACATTAGGATCTTGCTTTCAAATTAGAAAATGAAATGAGGTAATGGATTTAAGTGACCCTACATTTTTTAATACCACACTATTTATTTATTTATCTATTTATTTATTTATTTATTTTGGCACTGGGGATTGAACCAAGGGGCATTCTACCTCTTAGTACACCCGCAACCTTATTTTTTATTTTTATTTTGAAACGGTCTCCCTAGGTTGATGAGAGTCTTACTACTTGAGGCTGTCCAACCTGTGATCCTCCTGTCTCAGCCTCCCAAGTACTGGGATTACAAGCGTGTGCCACCATGCCCAGCTTATACCACACTCTTTAAACATGGGCTTTTTGGATTCTGTCTTTTCTGTTGTAGGTGCTGAAATACTGGGATTAACTTCTACTGGGAGAAGTATACTCACCTATCTTTAGAGAGCAAGCTCATGCTCATACAGTCCCGCTCACTTAGTTGCTCACTGGTTGCCATACAGTAACCCATGGCAGAACCCCAGACTACGGACTGGACCAAGTAGTTTGTGGATCTTTTTAGGGGTGAGATATTATTGAATCCAGGGGCATTCTACCTCCGAGATACACCCTCAGCCCTTTTTAAAAATGTTTTTTTTTTTTTTTTTTTTTTGCAGTACCGGGGATTGAACCCAGGGGCGTTCTACCTCCGCGCTACACCCCCGGCCCTATTTTTTATACTTTATTTTGAAACTGGGTCTCACGAAGTTGCAGAGGGCCTCACTAAGTAGAGAAGAGAGAGAGCTGAGGCTGGCCGCGAACCGGGATCCTCCGGTCTCCGCCTCCCAAAGTACTGGGATTACAAGCGTGCGCCACCATGCCCGGCTTTCTTATTTTATTTTATTTTGAAACAGGGTCTTATTAGGTTGCTGAGGTTCTTGCTAAGTTGCTGAGGCTGGTCTGGAACCTGCAAACCTCCTGTTTCAGCCTCCCAAGTACTGGGAATACAAGTACGTGCCACCATGGGGATTTTACATTGAAAAGGTAAACTTTCTTTTTCATAAACTTGAACTTTTTTTTCTTCTTCTTTTTTGGGGTACTGGGAATTGAACCCAGGAGCATTCTACTTCCAAGATACACCCCTAGCCCTTTTTATTTTGAAACAAGGTCTCACTAAATTGCTGAGACTGGCCTCGAACCTGCAATCTTCCTATCTCAGCCTCCCAGGTACTAGATTACAGGCATGCACTACCACACCTAGATAATTCAAACTCAAAACATTGGTATAGACTTTTGAAATCTCTCTAAGATCTAAATATAGGGTTTGTGCCGGGCGTGGTGGCGCACGCTTGTAATCCCAGTACTTTGGGAGGCGGAGACCGGAGGATCCAGGTTCGCGGCCAGCCTCAGCTCTCTCTCTCTCTCTCTCTCTCTCTGTCTCTCCCTGTCTCTCTCTCTCTCTCTCTCTCTCTCTCTCTCTCTCTCTCTACTTAGTGAGGCCCTCTGCAACTTCGTGAGACCCGGTTTCAAAATAAAGTATAAA
>PVJS01028247.1:0-25634 GCA_004027185.1 Glis glis
TCACATATACACATTGTTTATGACATTAATTCCATGGATTCACTACTTTCTTACCCTTCCCCTTCCCTTGTATCCCTTCCCTAGCACCTCTGAAGGTTCTCCATTGTCATTGGAGACCCTTTTGTGTCCCCACTACTCCCTATTTTGCGCATATTAGTGAAAACATATGACCCTTTATTTTGTGTGATTGGCTAATCTCGCTTAACATAATGTTCTCCAGATCCATTTAGAAAGTTCACCGCTGCTGCCGGCGGACCTCAGGCAGGACTGAGCAACCTCCTCAGCACTGGACACAGTGCTGGACAGAGTCCACAGGTAACGCGCTCGTTCTGAGGAGGAAGGAAATGAGAGAAGAGAATAGACTATCCCAGTGATAAAGGGGCATAGGCTGTGAGCCAGAGGGGTCCCGGTGACAGGCTAGGGTGGGGGGAAGGCTGAAGCAGCCATTGTGGTGCCCTCCTTCCCTCCCTCCCTCCCTCCCTCCCTCCCTCCCTCCCTCCCTCAGGTCCTGGGTTCACTCATTATGGGCTGTCTATTGAGAACCTACTATGTGTCAGCACTAGTTATGGAGAAACTAGTATGTGCTGGCAAAGTCAGTCAGACGGTGGCCTCCCGCCTGCCTTTCCTGCTCTGTCTCCCCTTCCGGCCTCCTGTGTCTACTCTCTCACATCTCCCTCTGTTTCTTTTGGTACTGGGGATTGAACCCAGGGGCATTCTACCTCTGAGCTACACCCCTCAGCCCCCTCCCCCCACCTTTTAAATTTTAAAACAGGGTCTTGCTAAGTTGCCGAGGTGGGCATCGAACCTGCGATCCTCCTCTCAGCCTCCCAAGTCCTGAGATTGTAGGCGTGTGCCACTGTGCCCAACTCAACTTCCTCTTCCACTCCGGTTTTCACCAACCAACCGAAGCCCAGCAAGCTTTCGTCTGACTGGCGTTAGGGTAGATTCTTTCTCAGGAGCATGTCCAGTGTAATGGGGGAACTTCTGAAACCCCCAAGGCCACACAACCCAAAGTCATGGCAAGATGGTGGCGGCATTGGGGAGATGTGAGCTGGCAAAGACCTCAAAGCCTCCGCCATGAAGCAGCCTCTGTCTCCTCCCTCCTCCCTCTCCCCCATTCCACACACACAGGTCGAGTGTCCTCCATGCTGGGACCTGCCAGCCTTCTGCTGGGTTTAGGAGAGACCCCGAGGACAGCAAGGACGGTCCCCGTGTGGGCCCCGCTCCACTGTGAGCCCAGATGGACACAGACATGATTTATAGTCCCTTCATGGGATTATCGACGCTAATGGGCAGAACCAATTTGTGCTTCCCAATGGGGGAGGGCGGAATCGATGAGTGGAGCCTTCCGTGGCCGCAGGCCTGCTGGCCCGACATCCGGAGGTGATAAGAGGCTTCCTGAGGCTGAACTAATAGGCAGCTTGGAGGAAAAAGAAGAAAAACAACCCCCCGGATCAATTTCATGTACGACGCACAGAGAAGGCAGAGTGGAGAGAGCCGCAGCACAGGTCTTCTTCCACCTGAGCAAGCCCAAAGTAAAGACGGGCCAGGCCCCCACCGACACCCCACAGGGTGCTCAGGACTGTCACCCAAGAGACACATCTGCACACATGCACAAGGACACTTTTCAGATTGGAACCAAGGAGAGAAGATGTGGCCTGCCTGCTCTGGAGAGTGGCAAGGACCTGCCCAACACTCCCCGCGTGGCCCAGGTTCGAGCCCTGCGGGGGAGAGGGCGCGAGATGGAGACTGATTTCAGACCTGGCTGCCCTAAAGCCCTCCCCAGAGACAGCACCCAGCGGCTGAAGCTGAAGCTCTAGATGTGGACGTGGGGACCCTGGAGGCCTCCTGCAGAGAAGGCGTAGGGGAGCGTGCTGTGTAGAGGTGGCGGTGACGCAGGTTTGCATGGTCTTTATCTCTGCTCGTGACCAGAGAGTCTGAGCTCAGAGGCGTCCAGCCTGCCCTGCGGCCAGCTGTGCAGACGGGGAAGCTGAGGGTGATTCCAGGGAGAGCCGCGAAGCAAACAAGCAGACACACCTGTTATTGATCGTGTTCAATGATGACCATGCTATATATATATATATATATATATATATATTGGAAGGAGTAGGATTCCTTTCTCATATGAAATCTTTCCCTGAGCCTCAATCTGAAGCTAGGTTAAGAGGGGGCTCTGGCTGGGCGTGGTGGAGCATGCCTGTAATCCTAGTACTCGGGAGGCTAAGAAAGGAGGATCCCAGGTTTGAGGCTAGCCTCAGCAACTTAGTGAGGCCCTCAGCAACTTAATGAGACCCTGTTTCAAAATTTAAAAATAAAAAATAAGATAGGGCTGGAGGTGTAGCTCAGAGGTAGAAAGCCCCTGGGTTCAATCCCCAGTACCATGATTCCGCAAAGAGGGGGTTCTGTTTGAGGGGGCCCCATTTCCCATTTCCCCTAGCCTAAGAGCTTGATTTTAAGAGCCCCACACCTGCTGGGTGTGGTAGCGCACGCTTGTAATCCCAGTGCTTTGGGAGGCAGAGACCGGAGGATCCGGGTTCGCGGCCAGCCTCAGCTCTCTCGCTCTCTCTCTCCCTGTCTCTCTCTCTCTCTCTCCTTAGTGAGGCCCTCCACAACTTCGTGAGACCCGGTTTCAAAATAAAGTATAAAAAAAAAATAGGGCTGGGGGAGTAGCGTGGAGGTAGAACGCCCCTGCGTTCAATCCCCGGTACTGCAAAAAAAAAAAAAAAGAGCCCCACACCTGTAATTGTGACGTGCATGCCCTAGCCTGTGTTGGGCCTCTTCAGAGCAGACCTGGGACACAGTGTGGGTGGGTCTAACTGGGAAGTGGGGAGAGGGACAGGGAAGGGAGTGAGCGGTGCAGAGTGCCTTAGTAGGTGACTGCTGGAGGCACCGGGGACTGACCCTGCTGGGCTGCCTGGGAAACCTCAGAGCTGTCCACAGAGGAGCAAGGAAGCTGGGGTGCTTGTCCGCCAGCCCTGTCCCTCATTAACGAAGGCCGCTTCAGAGAGGCTAATTCATGCACCGCAGCCCGCCCCACACACCAGCAAGCACGCCTGCCCACAGGTGGAGACGAGCTGCCCAGGATGGGAAGATGTCGGTGCAGAGGGGCCTGCCTGCTAAAGCTGTATGTGGCCTCCAGGGAGGACGGGAGTGTGGGCGGGGCCCTGGCCGTGTCTGCCCCTGACTCCTAGTCTACCATTCTGGGTCGCTTTGGATGTAATTCATGCGGGAACATGGTTCCTCTGTGAATGCCCCTGGGTTCAACCCTCAGTACCACAATAAACAAACAACAAACAAACAATTTGAAGAAAAAATGTAATGCCCAATTCATGCCCCCTCACATCCCTGAACACCCAACCCGCCATCCGAGTCCTAAGCCTTCCTCCTCTGCCCTTCTTTCCACGCTCTGCCCCGCTCTCACAGTCTTAACCCACCTCAACAGCACCCCAGGCCTGTCCTATCCCTCCCTCCCTTGCTCCCTCCCTCCCTCCCTTCCTTCCTTTCTTGTTCCTTTCCTGGGGATTGAACCCAGGGGTGTTCTACCACTGAGCTACACCCCCACCCCTTTAAAAATATATTTTTAAAAAATCTTGAAACGGGGTCTCACTAAGTTATCCTGTATTGTCCTCAAACATGCGATTGTCCTGTCTTGGTCTCCTAAGTACTGGGATTACGGGGAGAACCATCGAGTCTGGTGGTTTCTTCCCCTGCCATGGAACTTCCTCCCATGCGTAGGCTGACCTGCAGTTAGCTGAGGACTCAAGAGGAACCCTTCGGAGTCTCTTCTGAGAACTTGCAAATGTAAACCACCTTGGCCTCTCTGGGGTCCCAGCTCCATTTCCTGCGCTCAGGGAAACCACTAGGCTCCTCCTGGTTCCCCCTCCCTGAGCTACAGCCTCAAAAGGCCTTCAGGCAGCATGCGGAGCAATCCTAGGGCTCGGCTCAGCTGTTTCCCTTCTCCTGGGGCTCAGTATCCTCCACTGCCTGCTACCCAGTGTCTAAACACTGTTGTTCTGCATATGGTGTCTAGTTTTTAGTCGTTTAAAGCAGGAGAGTAAGTCAGGTCCCTGGTGCTCCGTCACGGCTTCTAGGGGCAGACTTGCATTTTCATATACAACTTACTCTAAAATGCCTTTCAACAGGCAGCATGAAGGGACAGAGAAATTCTGGATCTGGTCATGTACTGTTTCTGGGTTTCAATTTCTGTATCAGTTGGCCATTACTGTTGATGTTCGGTAACAAAACAACCCCCCCCCCGAATTTCAGTGGTTTATGACAAGAAACACTTATTCTCATGACTATCGCTAGGTCTTTGTGTCAGCCACGGTTCTGCTGCTCTGGCCTGGGCTGGACTGGGGGCCGCTCCAGTCTGGCGAGGGCTCGGGCTTGTTCTCTGTAAGTTCCAAGATACAGGTCAAAGGCGCAGCAGCTACCCACGATACGTTCATCTCCAGACTTCACGGGAAGGAAAGAGGCAGGCCCAACCATGTGGCGTGCTCCTAGCCTCTGCCTGCGTCCCATTCGATGCAGTATCCCGTTGGTCAAAGCAAACCACAGGGCCGAGCCCAAATCTAACGGGCAGGACGTATGCTCTAACCCATGAGACCCCAACCAAGCTTCCAGACGGTGAAGAATTAAGACTTGCCATTCGATGTGCCACAGTCTCTCTATCTGCTCTCTAAAAACACCTCTCTGCTAGATCTGAGAAAGCCTTCCAACCCCCTGCCCCATGTCCTGTCAAGGGAATGGCAGAGCGGATTGAACTCTGGCTAGACTGGGCTGGAGGGAGCCTCCAGGCTGCTTTCCAGAAAACATTTAGAAAAATGCTGCATTTGGGCTTGGAGTGAGCACAGATCCACTCCATTCCCCATGGCTCCTTGGGCCCTGCGGCTTGCTGGCGAGCCCTTTCAGAGCGCTCTTCTATCCCTTTGGTTTGCAGAGGCTGGTGAGCTTAGGGAAGGCGTGCACCAGAGGCCCAGCTTCCACAGGAAGGGCGTGTGACCCGGAAGCTTCCTCACCAGTTGTGCCACACGCCTTGCCTGTGCCCCACTGAGCAGGACACCAGCGGCCCGGATTATATGTCTGTTTGTTTTTCTCTCTTCTCCATTTCCTCTCCTGCTGTAGCGATTGCTCCTGCAGGCTGCTTCACACCCTGCACGGGCCCACACCACAACATCTCAGTCAACAAGGCCTTTGGCTCCGGGACATAAAGTCTCAGTGGGAGGTGCAAAGTCAGCAGACACTCTGGCGCGCCAGGATCACTGGTGCCGTTTCAAGAGGGCTCTGGAAAATCCCACACCATCTTCACAACCTGCGTGTGTGCATGCGTGTGCGTGTATGCGTGTGTGTGTCCTCGGCTCATGGGGAGCCTTCTCGAGTCAGGTGACAAGGGCTCTGTTTGGTCTTGCCCCAGTTCTACGGACTTTCCAGAGGACTCTGTGTGAAGATCAGAGACTCAGTCACTGAGCCGAGGGGTGCTGAGGGCAGCGTCGGCCTGAGGTGCCATCTGAGCTCTGGTTCTGCTGCTCATGAAGGGAGGGACTATTTACTGAGCAGCAGCTCTGTGCTGGGACACAGTGAGGAGCAAGAGAGACAGGTGCCCACTGCCCTGGGGCCTTTGGTCTTATGGGGGTGGCAGGCAATTCAAAAACAGGCAAGAAAAGGAAGAGAACATGCCAGGCAGTGATGAAGAAAAGAAAACAATAATGGGAGGGAGAGCGACTCGGAGGTTGCTCTGGGCGGGGTGTGGGGTGGTCAGGAACAGCCCCCCACCCCAGGGAGGGGACACTGGCTACTAAGTAGCTGGGTAACAGAAAGCCACCTTTGCTTCTTTTTTTTGAGGGAGGCGTAGAGGGGATTGAACCAAGGGGTGTGCTACCCCCGAGTTACAGTCCAGCCCTATTTTATTTTTTTATTTTGAAACAGGGTCTCATTGCTAACTTGCAGAGGCTGGCCTCGAACCTGTGATCTTCCTGTCTCAGTCTCCCAAGTACTGGGGTTATAGGCATGGGCCATCACACCTGGCTTGCTTCAGTTTTCTAAGGATATAAACCTGGGTGTGGATTAGAGGGGCTTTGTGGGCCTGCCTAGTTTTGAGATAGAATGATTTCATCTCTTCCTGCATGACTCTTTTACCCAGTCCTAAAAAAAGAGAAAAAGCCCAAACAAGCCAGTTATTCTAAGTTAGCTCTCTGCACTCCCTCCAGGGCCACGAGGCCCTATATTTATAGGACAGAGACGCTAGGAGCACTGGACGGCATTTTTATTCAGTTAGTCATTTCCAGCGCCCGTCTCTCTCCCAGCCTCCACTCCTGCCCTGACTGACACAGCGAAGTTCTCCCGGGGTTTCCTCCAGGGCCGCCCGTCCACTGGATCTAGCCAGTGCCTGGAGTACTGAGGGTCGACTGGGATGAGACCCCCAGGCAGCTGTGTCACCCAGGGTGGGCTTCTGCCTTGATCCTGCAGAGCGCGAGCGGCCAGGTGGAGGCTGTGAGCCCCAGGCTCCCAGGCTGCCCTCTTGGCTCTCTGCCAGCGCTTGGGAGCTGTCCACAGTTCTCTGGTGCTGCGGTGTCCTTGGACCCTGCAGGGGCTGGAGACATGGCTGCTGGGGTGGGTCCTGCCTCCAGTTGCCCAGGCCATGCAGGTGATGGCGGAGGGTATGTGGGGGGGGGGGGGAGGTCAGGATTAGCCATCAAGTTGCCCTCCGTTCCACTGCCTGGTTTGGGGCTCTGAAGTCCTGCCTGGCCTGCCATAGCCATCTGTGGGCTTCTAAACCAAGGGGTAGGCTGGGGCAGTGGATTGCTAAATAGCTAAAAATAACTGATCATTATCCCCCCCCTCACTGCACCACCATGAGCTTCTCTTTCCAGTACCTTATGAGGATATCTCATAATCCCAAAGGTTTATCTAAGTGAAACATCACTACGACAGTGAGCAGCAGCCCCTCCTGCCCCCAGCTCCCTGGCATGGCCTGGCCCTGCCCGCAGCGCCAGTGACCGCAGTGTGACGTCATCAGCAGCCCCAGCCCAGCCTCTCTGGCGGCCTCCAGGACACTGTCCTTAAAGAACACAGCCTCTCCACTGGATCCGAGTTCAGCAGCCGCTTCCAGCAGCCCAGAGATCACTTCTGAGACGGGAGTGAGGAGCAGGACCTCCATCCGCCATTCTCACAGTGACCCGGCCGGACTCTCGTCGAAGTCAGCTGCCTCACAGAGCTGAGAGGAGTCGGGATGCTGTGTAGGAAGCACTGACCATGCGCAGGAACGAAGGGGTCCATGTCCTGCTTCCCAGGATGGCATGGACTCCCAAGATGCCGCCCTTGCTCTCTGCCAAAGTTTCCTCTCTGAATGGGGACCCACACTTGTTTTCCAACCCCATGCTTTTCAATGGTGCGCCTACTCAATCCTCGGAGAGAGCCCTTCCCTGCTTTTTGTGGGGGTGCTGAGGATTGAAACCAGGGATGTTCTTCCTCTGAGCTACACCCCAGCCCGGTTTGTTTTTTATTTTGAAACAGTGTCTCCCTAAGTTGTTGAGGGTCTTGCTAAGTTGCTGAGGCTGGCCTTGAATCTGCGATTCTTCTGTCTCAGCTTCCCAAGTACAGTTCTGGGATGACAGTGTGCCACCACACCTAGCTCCTCCTTGCTTTTTTTTGCTGCAGATGTTAATTATATTTTGGGGTGGCACCTCCTGGCCACGTGACCCCCATCCTGTCACCTCCTGTGGCCGGGCATGGAGATGCATTCTCTGGATTGAGGACCAGGGCCCTTAAGTTCTAGCCGGGACCATCCCCAACCCATCGTGACTTTGGGAAACATCACTGTGGTTCCCTGGGCCTCACCTCCCTTGCTTCCAAATGGCCAGAGCAGACGCGATTCCCGGAAAGGCAAGCAGCCAGCGTGGCTCTTTGCTTCTCAAAGTGTGGTCCGTGGACTGTCGGCACTGGCATCCCTGGGAGCTTGTCAAGAAATGTGGAGTCTTGTGTTCCACCCTAGACTTACTGGATCGGAATCTGCATTTTAACAAAATTCTTAAATTTACTGGCACACTTGAGTGTGCAGCTAATCTGCTTCAAGTTTGGCGAATGCAGTAAGAGCAGAAGGGATTTCTGAGCTCCTGGGGAGTAATGAGTGCAAGTGGTTGCTGTCATTGGTACTGGAGGTTGAACCCAGCAGCATCATGCCTCCGTGCTATACCCCTAGCCCTTTTTATTTCTTATTTTGAAACAGGGTCTCCCTATGTTGCCGAGGGCCTCGCTAAGCTGCTGAGGCTGGCCGTGAACCTTGCTATTGCTGAGGGAAATCTGGTGATTCTCAGCAACAGGCTGAACCTGGGAGGCAGTGAGGAGGAGGAGGAGGTTGAAATCAATCAAGACTGTGAGCCCTTGGTCCTGCAGGGCTAAGGCTGTGTGCAAGACCCCAGGTGGGTCTTGCTGTGGAGGCCAGAGAGAGAGTCCTTATTTCTAAGACATTCTGACTTGTCCTAACTGAATCCTAGAACAGGAAGGAAGTCTAGACACCAGGGTTCACGAAGGTGACATGTTCTGGTCACTCCGTATTCGCGGTTCTCAGTTATGCTGCCTATTGGAAACCTCTGGGGAGCCTTTAGGAACCCTGATGCCCAGGTCACAGCCCGGCCGATGGGGCCCCCTGCTTTTAGTCTCTCTCGTCCAAAGATTGGTGGGGGCAGAACTGGAAACAGGGTCTCACTAAGTTGCGGAGGGCCTCACTAAGTAGCTGAGGCTGGCCGCGAACCGGGATCCTCCTGTCTCAGCCTCCCAAGTACTGGGATTACAAGCGTGCGCCACTACACCCGCTAGAAGGATCTTTGAAGGAGGGCTCCAGGAGGGGTTAACCTCATTTCCTCAACATAAGAACCATCCGTGGCAGTGGGAAGTGGCAGCTCTGGCTCCACAGATGACGAACGCGCCTTGCGGGGGATATATACCTGTCCACACGCTCCCCGGGCAGGGAGTTAAGTGCTCCACTGTGCTCCCCCGAATGCTAAATCAGGCAGAGTCATCTTGGCGCTTGGTGGAGGCTTATGTTAAGACTTATGTGAAGTCACCCTCTCTGGGCTGCTGGTTCCGGTGACAGCCACAAATCCCTGCCCTGAGCAGCGCAGGAGCAGCCAGGACAGTGCTGCTCACTGGATGGAGAGGGGCCCAGCAGCGAGGGTGTGTTTGCTTTCGCTGGGATGGGGCTGGGCAGCTGGGTCTGTGTGTTTGCCTGACAGGGCGGCCTGGTAAGTGGCCCTGGGCCATCTGCTTGGAGTCTGGGGAGGTCACACCTGCTGGCCTTTTGGCCCCAACGTCGTGCTAAAGGGACCCCTGTCACCCTATCTGTGTCTTCCTTTTGGCCCCGTGGTCACTAAGAGAACAGGAGTATATTTTTTTCCTTTAAGAATAAACATTGGATCCTGGAACTTCTCTCTGTTTTGATGAATTATTTCCAGGCTGCTGTTTGTTAGGAGAACGAGGCTCCCCAGCGACAGGGCGGGTGGAGGCCACGGTCACTCCCCTCCTGTCCATCCCGGTCTCTCTTCCTGAGGCCGACAGGCAAGCTCTCTGTAGCAGAGGGGCCGCATCTAAGGGCTCACAGTCTTGGCTCGGTGTCCCTCACAGGAGTGTTGAGTGTCAGGTGAAGTAGCTTGAATGATAACAGGTATAAATGGTGACTTGCGTGCGTGTTTTCAGTGTTCCCACCTCGGTGCAGCGCTGCACGGTCAGGGACAGTGCTAGCGGAGGACACAATTCTGACACAGACCTGGGCTTTGTGCCTCTTCCTCTAAGAAGCTTGAGTAACATCTCTTTGTTGTGTACAGTAGTCGACTGAACATGACCTAAAAATATTGCAGCTGGGTGTGGTGGTGCATACCTGTAATCCCAGTACTTGGGAGGCTGAGACAGGAGGATCGCAGGCTTGAGGCCGGTGTGTGGTAACTTAAGAGAGACCCTGTTTCAAAAGAAATAAAAAAGGTCTGGGAGTGTGACTTAGTGGTAGAACACTCTTGGGTTCAATTCCTAGTTAAAAAAAAGTTTACAGTACTTGGGAGGCTGAGACCAGAGGATCCAGGTTCGCAGCCAGCCTCAGCTACTTAATGAGGCCCTCCGCAACTTAGTGAGACCCTGTTTCCAAATAAAGAATAAAAAATAGGGCTGAGGATGTAGCTCAGAGATAGAACGCCCCTGGGTTCAATCCCCAGTACTGCAAAAAAAAAAAAAGTTCAAATATTAAATGGAGATAGGAGGATCACAGGCTTGAGGCCAGCCTCAGCAACTAAATGAGACCTTCAGTAACTTAGTGAGACACTGTTTCAAAATGAAAACTTAAAGGGGCTGAGGGTGTGGCCTGGAGGCAGAATGCTCCTGGGTTCTGTCTCCAGCTCATATTGCTTACCTCTATGCCCCTGGAGGAAGGAACGGCGACTCATTCCTGTAAGCAGGGGAGGAATCCCACGTCCCCGACTCCACCTCCCCTGCCTTTCTCAAGGAAGTCTCTTCTGCAAGTCTGGTCCCCTCTTCTACCCCATCAACAATCCCCTCTTCCTACGGGACCCCTCCTTTCAGTATATGGACATGTCCACATACCCCCCCCCCCCGCACACAAAACCCCATCCTGGCCTCCTGCCCCTTCGCTCCAGCCCGCCTTGCGGCCCCTTCCACAGCCAGCCTCCCGGGGAGCTGCCTCCACTCACGCCTCCTCCCCCGCCTCCTTTCCTCACCAAGCCCAGGTCCCTGCCTAAAAATGGCGCTTGTCCAAACTGCAGTGACACGCGAGAGGGTCAGTGGTCACATCTGCCCTTCCTCACTCAGCCTCCAGTAGCGCCGGGCTCTGCTGACCTGCCTCCCTTGGAACACATCCTCCTACAGACGCCGGCCCCTGCTAGGCCTCAACTACCTCTCGCCCTCTCGTCAGAGTGCCCCAGGGATCTCTCCCCAGCCATCAGCACAGGCTTTGAACACCCTCCAGACACCATGGCGCCCACATTTCTTCCTTCTTCCTCCCTCCTCCTCCTCCTTCTCCTTCTCCTTCTCTTTCTTCTTTTTTGGGGCATTGGGATGGAACCCAGGGGCATTCTACCTGAGGTACATCCCTAGCCCTTTTTACTTATTTTTATTTTTGAAACAGGTCTCAGTTAGCTGCGGAGGCTGGCCTTGAACCTGTGATCCTCCCATCTCAGCCTCCCAAGTACTGGGTTACAGGCGTGCACTGCCACATCCGGCTCCGAGTTTCTTTTTCTAGCCCAGCTGTGCTCTCGAGCTCGTCACGCTCTGCCATCCACTCAACATCTCTGTTGGCAATGGCGTCTGGAACCTCACATGGGCCAGTGGAACTGTCCACTGCTTCCACTCCTTTCCCCTGGTGGCTCCTCCCTGCCTTTCTCGCTGCGGAGCATGGCACTGCCAGCCTCTGAGCGGCTCAGCTCAAGTGCCCAGGAGGTGCCCGGCTCCTGCAGCTCGCGTACAAACTACAGAGGCCGGAACATTCGACTCTTGCCTGTGCTTTACAGCAGCAGCCTTTAGTGACCCCTTCCTTCCTTCCTTCCTTCCTTCCTTCCTTCCTTCCTTCTTCCTTTTTTTGGTACTTATGATTGAATCCAGGGATTTTGTACCTCTGAGCTATACCCCCAGCCCTTTTTTTATTTTTTAAATTTTAAAATAGGGTCTCACAAAGTTGCTGAGGGTCTCACTAAGTTTCTGAGGCTGGCCTCAAACCTGCGATCCTCCTGTCTCAGCCTCCTAAGTATAGGAATTACAGGGATGTGTCACCACGCTGGGCTCAGGGTGAGCTTTCTAAAGCACCAATCAGAGCATGTCACTCCGTGGTTTTAATTCCCCAGTGGGTTCATGCTATACCTGGAATAAAATGAGCCTCCCCTGCCTCCCCCTGTGAGCCCCTCTCCCTCCCACTCACCACAAGGGCTTCCCCATGGCTGAGCCAACGCCAAGGTCCTGTGCTTGAACAGCTAGAAGTGTGAGCTACATAAATCTCATCTTTATTGAGTTGCCCAGCCTCAGGCATTGCGCTGGCCGGACGCGCAGGCCAGCACGGAAGGGCAGCTTTCGGCACAGGAAGGCCATGCTAAGCCTACCTAGTAGCCTTGGGATTGTGGGGATAAGACTAAGACTAAGCCCAGGTTAGGACGGGGCCCCCGGGCCTTGTTCCTGTGGCTGTCTGGGGGAAGGATGCAGAAGATGCCTGTCCACAGCAGATGGGAGACATCCGCTGCCAAGAGGAAGAGCAGTCCAGTGACGAAGGCTGGACAGGACCTGCTCCTCTCTTCCTGTGTCTGGTGGCCGCACGCATTTCCTCTGTGTCTGATGCGGCATCCTCAGGCCCGGCCTTCAAGTGCTGTTTACAACCCTGCTCCTTGGCAAGAGCCACGCTCCAAGAGGAGAGTGTGATTCTTAGCTGGGATCCAACAAATCACCCAGTCACTCAGCCTCTTCCTGTTTAGAGAAGGCTGGGGGGGGGGGAGAGAGCGAGAGAGAGCGCCTTTGGGGATAGAGAACAAGATGAGCTGAGGGGCTGGAGGAGGGAGGGGAGCTCTGCCAGGCGGGGTAGGAGCCCCCAGGCCACCACCCGCTGGCCTGTCCTGCTGTCTCGGAGCCTGCCCCACAGGCTCCGGCAGGAGGACGCAGAGGCTCGGCACAGGGGAAGTGTCGGAGGCCGGTCCTGCAGTCCCGGCTTTGGAGCACGCAGGACGCTTCCTTCCTACTTCCCTCGCACCTCACTGCTTGCTGCTCCCGCCTCCCCCTCAGCTCCCCCAAGTGTCAGCGAGCAGACCCCAAGCAGACCCCGGAGGCGTACCCAGGGGGACTTACATTTCCTCTGCAGAATGTTCTGCCTGGCCTTGATGAATGCCAGGATGTCAGAGTCCGTCTGGCTGTCCCCGGTGAGAGGGATGGACGAAGTTGGCCTCTCAGGGATGCTGGGGACAAGGACGGGTCACACTTTACTATACACCTTATGCTGGGCTTGGAGCTCACCTTCCCAGAGCGCTTTTCTGGTCTGAGTGACTCACCCAGGAGGCTGCGAGCCGGCTCCCTTGTGTTGCCTGCCCCTTCTAACCAAACAACCCTTGGATCTTGCAGATGGGTCACGGCACTCCCTGCTGTAAGCCCTTCTCATCCCACTTGGAATAAAGTTCAACTCTGCAGGGCTCACACCTGTAATCCCAGTACTTGGGAAGCTGAGGCAGGAGAATTGCAGGTTCAAGGACAGCCTCAGCAATTTAGTGAGACCCTCTGCAATGTACCGAGACTCTGTCTCAAAATAAAAATAAAATAGGGCTGGGAGTGTAGCTGTGAGGTAGGGGCAGGCCAGTGATGACGGCTGGAAAGGTCCTGGTTCAATCCCTGGTACCACACACAAAGTCAATTAGTAAATAAAAAGGGCCGGGGTGGAGCTCGGAGCTCCAATGCCCCTGGGTTCAATTGCCAGCACCAAAAACAAAAGCAAAAACCTCTGTCCTCTGACCAAGCTGGTCCTGTGTGCCCTGGCCCCGGCTCACTTCCCTGGGGCCGCCCTGACTTTCTTTCTGTTTCTTGAAGATTCCAAGCTCCTCCTGGCTTCAGGGCCTTCGCTTAGCGGCTCCTCTCCTTGCCCTGCTCTCCCTCCACACCCTCTCACCTCCTTCCCAGTCGCTCCACCTCCACCCCTGCCCTCCCAAACTTCAATCCCAAACTTCCCAAACCCACCCATGTTGCCCATTGCTCCTGCACCCATCTTTTATGTGACACCCTTGAGGGTGTCTCCCCAGCACATATGCACCCCCACCATGGTTTAGCTTGTTGCCCCAAGGCAGAGACTACTCCTCTGTCTCTCCTTCACAATGGAGCCATATGTAGCTTGTGTTACCACAACTTAAAAAACCCACACCTCCCAGCCCCCTTTGCAGCTATGTGCTGCTAATGAGATTTGTAAATGGAAGGACGATGTGGAATTTCCAGGAAATCCCCTTATAGAGGGAGGGATGTGTGGAACCCGGTCCTTTCTCCATCGGCTGTATAACAGTCTTCAAAGCAGTGAACCCCTGGCTTTGCCGACCTTCCAGCCTTTGTCCTGTCCTGTCACTCCAGGTGACTATAGTACCGCCTTAGAGGCAGTGAGCGCCACAGGTGTGACCACAGGTGTGACTGCAGGTGTGACCGCAGGTGATTCTGGTGTGAGGATTCCAGCTGCTGCTCAGGGTTGGGGGCAGGGTCCTCCTGCGCTCAGGGACAGGTGGATGCAGCTTGGGGAGAGGAGGAGGCCAGGCATGGGCATCAGAGGGCGCAGGCCGCACCTGCAGGAGGCCGTGGCAACTGTGCCTAGCCCCAAGCCAAAGGCCGCGGGCTTGAGGCCAGGCCGGCCAGCTCTGTTCTGCAGGGCTGGAGGCTCCGTTGGGGCCACCCCCGGCTTGGCTATTCTTTCCTGTTATGGCCTCAGGTACATTTGTCACAAGGAGACCCAGAAGTATCTCTGCTGGACAGGACCCACTGCCCTGGGGGAAATCCCAGCTTCGAGGCGGACTGTGCGAGGGGTTGCAGGGGATTCCTGGGCACCAGGGCAGAGGCCAGCCCTGGGCTCTGTCCGCGTGGCTGCTGGACAAGGGGCTCCTTGGCGCGTGTGGGGAACAGATGGTGACTCTGAGCCCACTCTGCCCACTCGCGGGCTGCCCAGAGGTCAGAGGGAGGGAAGAGCACGGACCTGCCGGCCAGCTGGGCGCTGCCGCTCTGCTCCTGGCTCTGCTCCTGGCTGCGCGGGCGGGGGTAGGGCGAGGGCAGGATTCTCCTGGCATTCACATCCCTGCAAGAACAAACCGACCGAGGCAAAGGGACAGGGCGGTTTGCAGAAGAGAAAGTCAGGGTTTGTGTTCAGAGGCTTCTATGGGGTGGACGCGTCTCCCAAGATCCTATGTTCAAGTCCCAAACACCAAGTCATGGTATTTGGAGGTGATGAGGGTGGCGCCCTCGTGAGGGGTCAATGTCCTCAGAAGACGCAGAGACAGCACAGCACACTGTCTGCAAGGCAGGATGGGAGTCAGCTGTGCGGGTGGTGGGCCTCGGAGGTGGGGCCTTGGGAGATGAGTAGGTCTTAGGACAGAGCCCTCACGGATGGGATTAGGGATCCTACAAAGAAACACCAGGCAGCGCCGGCCCCTTCCCCTGTGTGAGGGCTCTTACCGGATACCAAGTCTGCCAGGGCCTTGATCTTGGACTTCCCAGCCTCGAGAACTGCGAAAAATAAATGTTTGTTGAAAAGAGAGAAACGGGCCACCCTGACTCTGGGTGTGTTAGAGCAGCCTGAGCGACTCGGCTGAGAGCCGAGCACCTGTCTTGGCTGGAGTGCACATGAGTGCTCACTGCTGGAACAAAGTCTGTGTTGGCTGTAGGAGTTGAACAACCGACAGTGGTGGCCACAGCCATCATTGATGGACCGTCCACACAGCAGGCCTCATGACACTGCTGCGTAAACATCGTGCCATCTAATCCTCTTAACCATAAGAGGAGGCAGCCATCATCCCCTTTTTATGGATGAGAAACCCGAGGTGTCGGGAAATGAAAGCGATTCTGATAAAAGGCAGAATCCGGACTCCTCAGGACTCTGCGCTCGAGCCGTGCTCTCGGCCAGGGGCTTCAGCTGACTAGCGCCGTGTTCCCTGGGTGAGAAGTCACATCCAACAGCTTGCCAGACACATCAGGTTAGGTAACACAGCTGTCTGGCATGCAGTTTGCCTGGATTGCTGGCTGCAATAGAGGAACCCCACGGCTCCCCTTGGGATGGGGGAAGAGGTGGGAAGAGGCGGGGTGCCATTGAGCCCTGTCTCTGACGCCACGGTCCCTCTCTGAGCTGTACTGTGAGCTCTCAGGGACGGATCCTCTTCCTTGCTTTGGGACGGTCCTGCACAGAGATGACGTGAGAGCTGGATGAGTTCCAAGAAGCCAGCTGGCCAGAGCCCTCGTTTCACAGGTGGGGCAGCTCAGGCCGAGAGGTAAGTGAATTGCAGCACCTCTTCAGGTACTCCGCAGCCCTGCCACCAGCTGGTCCTGCCTCATTTCAGCCAGGGCAGGGTCTCTTACTCTGGCCTCAGAACTGTGGGTCAAACAGGAAAGGAAACGAGAGCCCCCCCTCGCCCCAGGCTCATTCCCTAGCAGTCTAGAGTCCTTCCATGTGCCCGGGGAGTCTCAGGACCTCTGTGTGGGGCTGCTGGGGCTGCTGTAGGACCAGAGGCAGCCGCAAGGTGGCAGTCTCTGCATGTTTTTCTCTGGAGAATAGTGGCCATCTCTCAGGGCTTCTAAGGGGTTCCTGGCGCAGGTCTGGTGGAAGGGCAGGAGAGGGCTTCAGCTACAGCAGGTCAAGGCCAGTCTGGAAGCTGCAGCAAGTCCACAAGGCCACGAGATCGGCACACAAGTGGCTCATTAGCTCCATGGTTTCCCAGTGGAGCCTGATTCTCAGATTCCAAGAGGAGTTCACAGGTGCCAACTGTGAGGGTTGGGAAGGGTGGAAGGGGGGAGAGACGGTCAGGGGCAGGGCAGAGTGTGCAACTGCACTGAGCCGATGGGGACATCCGGTGCCCTCTGCAGAGGCCACGCCACGCAGGAGGGTGGTGCCATGGGAAGGCCTGGGGTTCCCAAGGGAAACCACTCCCCCAGCCCCTGGGCACCATTGCTGTTTCAGTGGCCCTCAGGAGTGCGCCACAGGTGGCCTTGTCCTCTCTGTTGTCTAGCCAGCCTTGGGCACTGGATTCATGTCTCATGATACGCCTTCCGGAGAGGGAACGCAGCAGCCATCAGAATAAATGAGCTCCTTCTTAATGAGGATTAATAAGCAATATCAACAAGAATCGGGCCTCCTGGGCCATCAGAGCGTTCAGGATGATCAGCCCCAGGAGCTGAGCATCACCGGGCCTCCTGGTCACCAGAGTGCTCACCAGAGTGCTCACCCAGGAGCTGAGCGTCGCCGGGCCTTGGGGCTGGCGGAGGACCAGCCCGGCCTGCACTGCTTACACCAGGAGCAGCTGCCTGGAGCTCAGATAAGCACAATCGCTGGGCTCAGGCTCTCTCTCCAGCAGCTCTTACATGGCGCTGAACATTTATCTGCTCATAGAATGATGGTGTTGGAGCGACCCTGGTGACTTACAGATGAGGTGAGGGACTCCCAAAGGAGGCACCTGGCTTGCCCAAGGCCACGCTGCTGGGAAGAGCTATAGCTAGAATCCACATGATGGACCCTTCATGAAAGTCTACATGAGCCCACTTCTTGGAGGTAGCCAGTGAGGATGTGATACGTCTAAGGTGCTCAACTGCAGGGTCAAGGGTCTCTTGACCAGCACATCCGGGGATCATCATAAATCGGGGTCTCTAAGGAATGCCCCGGAATGCCAAAGGCCAGACAGGCCCTACTCCTCAGGTACAGTGGAAGCCTGGAGGCTGATGGGTGGTGCCCAAGGAGATCCCAGGAGGCCACCCAGCCCCAAGGCTGGTTCTAGACCTGCTCCCAGGAGACCACCCCGCTCCGAGGCTGGTTCTAGACCTGTTCCTGAACAAGCAGCAGCCAAGGGTGGCAGGCAGCCTTGGTGGCAAGGACTGGGGAAGAAGAAAAGGGGAGAGGGATGTGAGGGGGCATAAAGGAAGGGAGAGCAAGAAAGGGATGGAGGGGGAGGGAGCGAGGAGCAAGGCGGAGAGCGGGAGTGGGAGGGGATAGAGGAAGAAGAGCCACTAGACACAGAGTGAAGGCCCAGGTCTAACGTGTGGCTCTTCACCTTAACTGCAGAATCAAAAACCTCTTATTCCAGTCGGGACCTCAGTTTCCTCGTTTGTGAAGGGAGGTTCCTCAGAGCTCCTCGACTGGAACCATGAGGGTTAATAACAGGGAGTTCCAGTTTTCCAGTTCGTGTAATGCCGGCCTTCCAGGGAAAGCTGTGTGGCTCTTGGGAATCCCGGCCCGTTGGGGAAATCAGCCCTGTGGACACATTGAAAGGGCGGAGGCCCCAGGCAGGTGACGACGGTACAGACTATGGGCTGGAAGTGACCGCTCCCGCCGGACACTCTGTGCTCACGAGTACTAAGCAGACCAGGCCGGAAGCGAGGGCTCGAGGCGCAGCGCTGGTGCTGCTTGGCGGGTGGCCCTGAGCAGGGTATGCAGTCTCTCTGAGCCCGCGCTGTCCCTCTATAAAATGGGGGACGAGGACAGTGCTTATGTTGTACATCTGCTCGGAGCCTGGCCCACGGGGCCTCAGTAAGTGACAATGTGACTGTGAGAGGGACTTGAGGAACATCAGCAGCGCTGTGCTGGAGTGACATGTGGCATTCTCTCTCCTCACCCCGGGTGGGGCTTTGTGGCTCCCTCTCGCCGACATTCCAAGCAATGGCAGGTGGTTCCTGGGTCAGAGGTCAGAGGCAGAGCCCTAGACCCCCACCTCCCTGTCTCCAGCAGGGACACTCCCTCTCACATGTCCGGTGACCTCGGCACTCACCAACCTCGGTACTCAATCTCCTGTGTGGGAGGGAATTCAGGGAGCTCACCACTCACAGGCGGGCATCTTAGACACCATTCAGGACACCTAGTTGTCTCTGCTGCACGGCGGGGTCCTCAGCCAGCGCACAGGCCACCGCAGGTGACCAGGCTGAACACGCCCAGGCCCACCTGCTCTGTGGAGGCAGGTGTCTCAGGAGGGCTCTGTGTGGGGAGGCAGCAGGTGTTCCAGGGCTGCAAATCAAATCCAGTGCAGGGACGCACGGGAATGTCCAGCGTGGGCCCGGCCAGGACACTCACGCTTGGCTGCTTCTGTCTCCATGGAGCCTTTCGGCTGCCTAGTTACGCAGCCCTTTTAGTTTTTAAATAAATGGACTTTTTTATGCTTGTTTTTGTTTTTGTAGTACTGGGGCTTGAACCCAAGGGTGCTCTACCACTGAGCTACACCCCAGTCCTTTTCATTGTTTATTTTGAAGCAGGGTCTTGCTAAATTGCCCAGGTTGACCTCAAACTTGTGAGCCTCCTGAGTAGCTGGGATCACAGGTGTGCACCACTGTGCCTGGCTTAAATAGACTATTTCTAAGAGAAATTTTATGTTTATAGAAAGTTGAGAAGGTAGTGCAGTGTTCTCGCACCCCCCCCCCCCGCACACCCAACCCCTTGCAGTTTTCCCTACTACCAACATCTGGCATTAGTGTGGTTGTTACAAGTGATGAACCAAATTATACATTATTATACAATATTTATACATTGACTAAAGTCTATGATTTATACAGGGGTTCATGCTTCATGCTGTACAGATCTGTGGATCTTGACAAATGCATAATATCATATATCTACCAGCACAATATCTTCAGAATAGCTCCACTGCCCTAAAATCCCATCTTCTCTCTATTCATTCTTCCCTTCCTCATCTACCTCATCTATGGCAACCCTGGTGTTTTCAGTGAGTCCACAGTGTCACTTTTCCAGGGTATCATGGTTGGAATTGTACGTAGCCCTTTCCGATTGGCTTCTTTCACTAAGCAATTTGCATCCAACTTTTCTCCATGTCTTTTCATGTCTAGATATCTTTTTTATTGCTGAACAATATTCCGTTGTCTGGGTGTAGCACACTCTATCCGTTCATCTTTTGGAGGACATTGGTGGCTTCCAGTTTTTGACAATTATGAATAAAGCGTCTATAAATACTCGTGTGCAGGTTTTTGTGTGGATGCAAGTTTTCAACTCATTTGCGTAAACACCTAGCAGCACGGTCTATGGTAAGACCGTCTTCGTAGTGCATTTGCGTTCCCACCAGCATGAACGAGAGGTCCTGCTCCCCCACATCCTCGGCAGCATTTGGTATGGTCAGGTTTGGGATTTCTGCCACTCTCATCAGTATTAGTGGTATCTCGTTGTTGTTTTAATTTGCAGTTCCCTAGTGATCAATGCGGTTGAGCATCTTGTCACACAAGTATTTGCCATCGGCATGTCTTCCTCGGTGAAGTGGCTGTTCAGATCTTTCACTTTTTATCAGGCTGTTTATTTTCTTATTGTTCAATTTTAAGATACAAGTCCTTTATTATATATGTGTTTTGCAAATATTTTCTCCTAGTCTGTAGCTTGTCTTTTCATTCTCTTAACAGTATCTTTTTCAAAGCAGCATTTTAAATTTTAATAAAGTCCAACCTAACATACCAATTTTTTTCTTTCACATCTTTACATTGTCATTTAAGACACCAGCTCGCCAAATGAGATGCACCGTGCCAGCTGTGGACCGCGATTCCTGAAGCTTGCAGCACTGAGGGTCAGGACGGCTCGCGGGGAGGGCCTGAAAACGTCAACCTGCAGAGGGGCCTGTCACAGGGCCTTTGTTTGGGGTAGGTTTGTTTGTTTGTTTGTTTAAGAATAGTTTTAGAGCTGGGTGTGGTGGCACACACCTCTAATCCCAATACTTGGGAGATTGAGACAGGAGGATTGCTGGCTCTCGGGCAGCCACAGCAATTTAATGAGGCCCTGTTTCAATATAGAAAATAAAGTAGGGCTGGGGGTGTACCTCAGAGGTAGAAGGCCTCTGAGTTTGATTCCAAGTACCAAAAAACCCTCATAAAATTGTGCATATTAAGGGGAACCATGTGATGTCATGTGTATTTTTTGTGTGTGGTCCTGGAGATGGGGCCTAAGGGCGCTCTACCACTGGGGCTTCACTAAGTGGCCATGGCTGGCCTTACACTTGCCATCCTCCTGTCTCAGCCTCCCAAATACTGGGGTCACAGGTGTGTGCCACCACGCCCGGCTGCTACCATGAGTACTTTGCATAATGTTTAAATCAGGTTAAATATATTTATTTCCTTAAACACTTATCATTCCTTTCTGGTGAGGACTTCCCAGCTTTTACCTAATGTCTTGTTCTGCTCAGGGACCCCACCCAGGGGTCCATGGCCCACAGTCCTCGCGTCTCCCAGGCTCCTCGGCTGCCACAGGCTCTCAGACTCCTTGCCTGTGGTGCCTGACAGTTCGTGCTTTGTAGAATGTCCCTCACTGAGACTCGCCTGGGCCTCCTCATGCTTCAGCAGGGTGATGTGTTTTGAGAGGAAGAGCTGAGCTGGGCACCTGTCTCATTTCATCGGAGCGAGGGTACCGGCCAGCACCCTTTTGTTTTGTTGGTTTATTTTTTTTGGTATTCTGGATGGAATCCAGAGGCATTCTACCTCCAAGCGACACCCCCAGCACTTTTTAATTTTGAAACAGGGTCTCACTAAGTTGTTGAGGGTCTTGCTAAGTTGCTGAGGCTGGCCTTGAACCTGCGATCCTCCTGTCTCAGCCCCTCCTGTACTGGGATTACAGGTGTGCGCCATTGCACCTGGCCGCACTTTTTTTTAGAGCTCTATTTCACATTCTCAAGAGAGCTCAGTGCCCTTTCAACCCAGAGGCTCGATCACTCCTGGGGGAGAAGGGGACACTCATGCACAGTGCTCTGGCCACTGGCCAACGGCGCTGAGTCTGAGGGGTGGAAGATGGCAGGAGGCACGTTGCTGGCTCCACCACCTGGGTCACGTGACTGGAAAGATACAGAACATGGCCACCCGGGCGCATTGGCACACACCTCTAATCCCAGTACTTGGGAGGCTGAGATAGGAGGATCGCAGGTTAGAGGACAGCTTCAGCAACTTAGTGAGACTCTGTTTCAAAACAAAAAGTAAAAAGGGCTGGGGGTATAGTTCAATTCCCAGTACCACAGAAAAAACAAAAACAAAAGCAAACAAACAACAACAACAAAACTCCCATGGTGTAGGGGTAATAGAGTCCCTGCTGTAGCAGCCCATCATCTAGGGGAATAGGCTCCAGCCTGTCCTCATGGGGCATTACGGGAAGCTGCTCACCTCTTCTGAATCCTCAGTGGGACATTCTTTACCTGAGCTCTCCTGTGTCCTGCAGGCCCGTTACCCTATGCACTATCCCCAAAGTCCCCGATCCTCCCCTCCTGCCTCCTTTCTCCCTATTCAGGGGAGGGCCAGAGTGCACGGTGGCTCTCTTGCCTCGTTACCATGGTGGTGGGTCTGTCTCTGGCTGTCAGAGCAAGGGAATGAAGCGGTGTGGGCTCCAGCAAGCTTGGAAGCCACAGGCCTGAGTATGTGATTAAGCAGCAAAAGCGAGCCATTGTCCACGGCCAGGAGGCCTACAGGAGCCCTCTGGGGCAGTGGGACTAGTCTCTCTGTGAGGGGAGACGCAGGGCCTTCCCTGGCGTCTGAAGGGGGCGGTTCTCCACTGACCTTCTGCCTGGGAGGAGCTGGGGCCGGTGCTGCTGGGATTCAGAGGCCTGGGGCGAGGGCTTCATGCCATCCAGTGCGTGCGCCGCTGGAGAAGTTACCTGTTGGCCCAAGAAGCAATTTCATAGCGTTAGCTTAAACCTAATGACACGAGAAGTTGCTGTTGATGTAATTCTTAAGAGGGAAAAGCCACCTGCAAAAGCTGGCATATGCAACCTATATGGCAAAAAGTAAATCTAGACACAAAAGTAAATCTATGGCCATAATGGTGGGCATCAAAATACTGTCTTTGGGTTGTAGTTTTATGGGTATTTTTGACCTGTTCTTTGTGCTTTTCAAGTTTCCCAAATTGAGCATGTCTTTCTTTTTTTTTGGTTCTGGGGATTGAACCCAGAGGCATTCTACTTCCAAGTTATACCCCAGTCCAATTTTATTTCTTATTTGGAAACAGGGTCTCACTAAGTTGCAGAGGGCCTCACTAAGTTGCTGAGGCTGGCTTTGAACTTGCGATCCTCCTGTCTCAGCCTCCCAAGTACTAGGATTACAAGCGTGCACCACCACAGCCGGCTATGTCTTGTTTTTTGTAGATAGAAAAAAAGTATAAAATGCTATCTGACAATTATCTGGAAATCCTTTCTGGTTTTGCTTCCCCTTGTTCCAAAGATCCTCTATTGGAGTCACAGAGCACTTCCTGTGGGGAACAGCCCGCCATCGCATCGCCCTGGAATCCCTCATGTCTCCGGTGGACCTGGTGAGCCAGGCTGTCATCACAGCTGAGCTGAGTCTTGGCAGGGTGCCCTGCCATCCTCCTAGAAGCGACTGTGAGCAGCTGCTCCGTTGCTATCCGCTTGCCTGCCGATCTTCCTGGGGGCTGTCCCGGAAGCTTCTCACCCGCCCTGTTCTCACGCGGTCTGAGGCTTTCTACCTCAGCCCACTCAGGATACAGTTCTAGTGTAGGCTTGGATACGGGGTGTCCCCCAGAAAAGCTCAGCTGCTGGCAATGCAGAAACGTCCAGAGGTGAAATCACCGGATGCGGGCTCTAGCCTCGTCACTGACGATCCATTGATGGATTTACTGGGTGGTAGCTGTAGGCAGGTGGGCGTGGCTGGAGGAGGTGCCTCACCGGGGGCGTGATCTTGGGGACTATGTCTGTGCCTGGTCCCTTCCTGTCTCTCTCTCTCTCTGCTTCCTGGATGCCACGAGTTGAGCAGCTTTTTTCTACCATGCCCCCCTGTCTTGATGTTTCTTCCTTGGAGCTGGCGGACCATGAACCGACCTCTGAATCCATAAGCCAAATAAACCTTTCCTCCTCTAAGTTGTTCTTGTTGGGTATTTTGGTCACAGTGACACAAAAGTGGGTGAAAAGAGCTGTAAAACTGCTTAGCAAAAGCATAGAACTGGCTCCCCTGCAACAGGCTGCCCCACCTTCCCAGGTGCAGTCGTCTGTCTCATTGTTTAGGCGACACCCCGTGGGTCAGGGGACACATGGAGATGAAACCCTCGGCTGCTCTGGCTTCACTATCTACGTAAGTCATGAATTATCTGACTCTGACAGCCTCGCCTGGACACATCTGGAGTCGCCCTGGAAGACCCTGGTCTACTGTCCGGTGGCTGAAGGCCCTTGGGCACCAGCTGCGGCTGAAGGCCCCTTCACTCTGCACCTCACTGGGGGCTCTGGCCCTGGAGTCCACAGACACAGTCCAGGGTGCTGCGGACGTGGAAGGACCACTTACATCCTTACTTTCCTTAACTTCTACCTGAAATTAAGTAATGTTAGTAGTTACTGTGACTCTGTCACCAATACAAATCACACACATTTTCATACCATTATGGCTGGTGTAGAAATCTTGAAGTATTGTGTCCATCACGACTTTGAAATTATGGCAAATATTGATAATATTTTATTGATAATAAGACATCTAGATCTTATTAATATAGTTAAAATGGTAGAGATATTTTATAGCATAACTTTGCTTTTAAACTATTTTGATAACTGTATTTCAATCTAATTGGGTTTCTTTGCTATCCTGTGTATTTAATTCATCCACATACTCTTCTCTGTCCTATCACATGGCCATCTGGTACTGGTTACTGCTTGGCTGTGTGTCCTTGGACAAATATCTCCTCTGGCTCCCTGTTTGCTTGAAATGAAGGGATCAGCCTGGGAGGTAATCTCTCAGGGCCCCGCAGCCACAAGACTGACAGGACAATGTGTACTTTGTCACTTCCATCATACCACAATTGAGGAGTTACCTGAGGACAGCCAGAGCTGGAATTTCATCCTAACACTTCTTAGAGAGTTATTTTAGCCTTTCACAATATTCCAGAACCTTCCAGGAATGTGTCTAGGAAATATGCAAAAGCATATCTACAAATATATTTTGAGTGAAAAACTAGAAACACCTAAATATTCAAGAACAGATTGGTTAAATAAATTAAAATGCATTCATGTGACGAAGCAGCTAACAGCCAGGAATGATTGTAGAATAATGACATGGAAGAAATAGTCATTCTAAACAATTAAGAAAAGAAAAAAGTCATTTGTGATACTTGAAAACCAGTATGAGTCTATTTTTATGAAAACATATTGATGTATATGCAGAGAAAAAAGATATGCTATATAAAACCAACATGTTAATATTGGTATCCTTAAGTGGAGGGATTCAAGTGATTTTTACTTTGTGTGTTTTGTATTTTCTAAAATTTCTATGATTAATATGCATAGCTATGTCTCTGTAATAAGAGCAATAGTGGGGTCAGTAGGACATCACGGGAGGGTCTTCCACAGAGCAATGGTGGCAAATCCGTTGGTTGAGGGAGTCGTCCTCTCCAACTCGCCCACAGCCAGGAGCAAGGAGACAGTGGCCCAGGCCTGAGTTCCCATACTCAAGTGAGCGCTGGGCTCCTGAGCCAGGGCTGAGAGCCTGCGGCCTGGGGTGGAAGCCCCTGCTCTTCCCCTGCATCCCGAGGCCCTTCCCCAGCTGCCCCGATGGCCCCATCCGTACCTGCAGGTTGGTGGCCTCTTCTGCCCACCAGGCTTCAAACTCTTTCTGCAGCTTCAGCTTGGCTTTGTCCATGAGCAGCTGCAGGTGCTCGATCTCCACCTTCAGTGCTTTCAGGCGGGTGAACATCGTTTTGTACCTGCAGCGGGGTCAGAGAGGAGAAGGTGTCCTGCCATTTTGAAAGTGCCGCCTCAGGAGCCTGGCATTGGCCTGGTGCCTGGGGCCCGATGGGAGTCCCCCAAGGCCAGGCTATGGCGCCAGGGTTTGAGTCCACTGTACAGATGCAGCGTGAGCATTCTGTCCAGCAGGCCCATGGCATCCATGTGTGAGATGAAGAACCCACTTCTCATGAGGCTCCCCACAGTGCTGTGGATGGAACCCGGGTCTGGTGATGAAGAACCCACTTCTCATGAGGCTCCCCC
>PVJS01028248.1:0-25647 GCA_004027185.1 Glis glis
CACAAAAAAAAAAAAAAAAAGGATAAAAAATAGGGCCGGGGGTGTGGCGTGGAGGTAGAATACCCCTGGGTTCAATCCCCGGTACCGCAAAAAAAAAAAAAAAGAACAACAGCAATGCCTTTCCTTTAGAATGTGCTTTCCTACCAACAGTAATTTATTTATTTATTTATTTATTGGTGCTGGGGATCGAACCCAGGAGTGTTCTACCTCTGAGCTACACCCTTAGCCCTATTTTATTTTTTATTTTGAAGGAGGGTCTCACTAAGTTTCTGAGGTTGGCCTTAAATCCTCCTGTCTTAGCCTCCCAAGTACTGGGTTTACAGGCGTGCACCACTGCGTCCAGTCCGATATTACATTTCTATGCATACCGGCTTGTTTAATATTTCTAGTGGGACTTTGAAAACTCTCCAAAAACAACTTATGAAATGGTACAAATTACCCTGGGCCAGGAGTCAGGAACCCCTGGGGCTGGTGCTGTCAAAGAACACGTGCGGCCTCGGTGTGAAGTTAGCATCTCTGTTTAGTTGCTGTGATGTTTTGGGCAAGCTACTTAATGTTTCTGAGCCTGTTCCTGGTTGTGGGAAACTGGCCATATTTTCTATTTCGTAGAGTTGTTGAGAGGATCAGAGATAAGCCATGGGGGGGTGTCCAGGTCGGTACCTGGTGCATAGAAAGCGTCTTAGGGTACTCACTTCTTATTGGCTTTTGCCTGAACCTTAGCAACCAGAACACCTGGTGCAGGTAGGAGGGATTTCATCTTGTCATCTGGTGGAGCACAGTGTTCTTGGAGCTCTGCTGGTCCTGTGGCTGTCTCAGTTGACATCATCACAGCAGTGTTTCACCAAACGTGTGAGTCCCTAGAAATTCCTCCCAAGACGGCCAGGGAGCAATGGGCTCCTTGGGATTGAACTAGGAAGGAACTAGGAACTGCGTGGGCCCCCCTGCTTGCCAGCAGGTGTCTGGTTGCTGGGCCTTATCTGTGGTGGCCCGGGGGGTCGTATGTTCTGAAATCTTCTCTTTTGTGGCTTCCAGACAGCCCAGCCTTCATCCCACTGTTGGACAGACGGCCTGGCAGCCTGCCACCACTGGTGTGTGTTTGTAATTTGGAACCTGTCTGGACAGGGCCTAGGGAGCCATTGAGCATGGAGGCCAGGTGGGGGCAGAGGAGAGAGAGGGCTGGGGACAGGAGACCAGGGCCACTTCTCTGGAACTTGCTGTGTAGTCTCAGCTCCCACCTGGGGCCCAGTCTTCCATCCTGCCTGTCTATGGGTGAGTCCCTTGTGGATCTGATGTTCTAGGCGCTTCTGATTTCTGCTGCTCCTTACTGTCTCCTGGCTTCCTCTGTCCACCTCTTTCTGCTTATGCCTGTTCATGCTGTCCCTGTGAGCACTGGAGACATTTATAGGGCGCTTCCGCACACACCCGCATGGTGCTGGGTGAGGCCCTCAGGGAACTTACCTTCTCCCCATTGAAGCCCACTCCTTCTGTGCTTCCCTCCCAAGTGAGCAGTGTCATTCTCCCCAGATCCAGGCCAGAAACCTGGGCCTTTCTAGAGTCCCCGCTGCCTGTATCACCACGACCCAGTCAAATCAGACCCTGTAGCATCACCTGCCTCCGCTGGAGCTCTCAGGCTCGTCCCCTCCTCCCTGCCTCGCCCCTCCCTTCCCTGCCTCAGTCCAGGCTACTGTCTTCCTTTTCCTGGACCACCCTGTCCTCCTGCACACTGGTCTCCCCACCTCCAGCCTCTCCCATTCCATCCCCTCTCCAGAGTGGCAGATCGACCTTAGCCGGAGGAAGTCCTGGTCCTCCCAGCCAGGCTTGCCCTCCTTTGTGCCTCCCCAAAACCTATGACCTACCTGCCCTCCTTCCCCTCCCATCACCCTCCTGCGTCCTTGCTGGAGGAACACGGACTCCCCAGCACAGTCTTCTTATGGGCTAATTAGGAAGCAGAGATTCTGTCTATCCCTTGGACAGAGGGAAAGGAGGCAGCCTCCTGTACAGCAGCAGGTGGGGGAGGACTCGGATCCCTGGGGACCCAGCCCAGTGGTCCCTCTCCTTCCCTTGCCTGGAGGTGGGCTGAGGTGGGCTGAGGCAGGAGAGGAGAGGCTGAGGGCAGAGCTGCTGGCTCCCGGGGCAGGCACTCCCCTTCCTCTGCCCGCACCTCTGCGCAGGTCTCCTGAGAGAGGCAGGGCCCTCTCCCAGGATCCCAGGAGACCCTCCCAGTCCTCCAGCTTCAGCAGCTGTGCAGGGGCAGGTGCCTCTGATCCTCATGAAACCTGGGGCTGGGAAGGGCTCAGTTAGTATGACCATGTCACCGTGAGGAAATGAAGATGTCCCTGGAGTAAATGTCCTTCCTAGGAAACTGGTCCAACCAGCTCTCTTCACTCCTTCATCTCTGGAGTTCCACCTGGTGCCCACCAGGTCTGGATCTGACCTCCCTCCCTCCTGGGCATGGAATCCAGGATTGCTCTACCACTGAGCTACATCCCAGCCCTATTTATTTATTTATGTGTTTTTTTTTTTATACTGGGGACTGAAGCCAAGGGTATTCTACCTCTGAGCTATACCCCTAGCCCTTCTTTCTATTTTGAAACGGGGTCTCACTAAGTTGCTCAGGGTCTCACAAATTTGCTGAGGCTGGCGTTGGACCTAGCCTCAGAGTACTGAGATAACAGGCATGTGCCACAACTCCTGGCTCCTTTTTATTTTTTATTTTGAGACAGGATTTTGCTGATTTGCTGAGGCTAGTCTCAAACTTGAGATCCTCTTATCAGTCTCTGGGATTACAGGCTTGAGCCCCTTTTTCCTGCAGTTTCTCCTTCCCACATCACCCCAGATGCCTGGGTTGGTGCCATGCCTACCCCATCCCTACTGCCACACAAGTATTCTCTCAAGAGTCAGTCACCCCCCTATAACCCCTTAGGGGTCCAGGCATGCACAGGACAAGAACACATGACTTGGAGAGGGGGCTTCCTCTACCTCACCTCTACCTGGGAGGGATAGGTTCTGCACAGGAAGATATACCTGCTGTGACCCTTGGTGTTGGACCCAGCCCCAGCCCAGGTTGTGTGCAATAGCGACCTGACATGTAGCACCTGGACTCATGCTGGCTTCCCCAAGGGCCAGTGCTGGGATCGGCTATGGGGTGGGGGTGTCAAGCGGCTGCCCCAGGTGTGGGAGGGTCTGCCCACAGTCATGACTGCAAATCAGAGCGGGGTATACTGTGGGACTCTTGAATTTCCTCTTGTCCCCAGAGCAAGACTTGACATAGGTCGAGTCCCAATTCTGGCCCCAGACTGACCCTTTATCTTTATCCTCAACTGAGTTTCTGTCTTAGCCACCAAAAGAGCCCAGATTCCTCCCCAGCTGGGTCCTGACTGCAGCCCCTGGTTCTGCACTGAGCTCGGGTCCTTGGCCCAGACAGGGAAGATGCAGATGGCTCAGCATCACCCTCCCCATTGTGGGGACGTAGTCTGACCTCACATCTCCCTGCCTAAGGTCAGTGACCAGAGGCTCCGCTCCCACTCCTGCACCCCCTCAGCCTGTGGGCTACTGGCAGGATGCCTCCACCCCAGGCATGGCTCTTGAAGCTCCTGGCCCGATGTCCCTGGCCTGTGGCTGGCCTCCCCACTCCTCTGCCTAGTAACTGGTATCTTTTCCTGGCCTGTGTGGGCAGCTTGCTGAGCACAGCTGTAGACAGGCTATATTTAGCCAGCTTTAATGAGCTCAGGGTGGCAGACGTCCGCCTTGGGAGCACTTTTCTTGCATGTGTGTGTATGTCTATGCTTGGCATGGCTCCTCGTGTGTGTGTGTGTAAGTGTGTGTCCTTGCATTTGTGAGTGTGCATTAGTGTGTGTGGCAATGCATGGTGCATTCATTTGCACGAGGATGTGCGTGTGTCTGTGCACATATACAAGCCTATGTGCATAGTGCCGGTGCTTTGCTGGGGATGTGTCCAGCTTCTCACACTTGCAGGGGTGCAAAATAGGAAGGAATCATTAGTTCACTTATCCATTTGTTTAAAAATATTTAATGAGCACATTTATATGCCAGCACCATGCTAATCTCCGGGGATAAAACAGAGCGAAAACAAACCCAGTTCCAGTTCTTAAATATCTTAAAGTCTAGGAGGTGGAGGAAGGGAAGACAATAATCAAATAATCATAAAATTGAAAGTATAAAGATTCATTCCAGAAGTCCATGATGCTTTGGGGGCTGGAGAGGAGGAGGGGAAGGTCTGAGGAGGAAGGAGAGCAGAGGTTCCTATAGGAAGGATCTGCACACAGGGGCTATGTCAAGAGTCTAGGCAGAGGGAGTGAGATGTGCAAGGGCCCTGTGGTGAGAGGGGAAAGGAGACATGTGAACACTGTCAGGAAGGCCCAGGTGGTTGAGTTCAGAGATGGGGATGAGTGGAGGAGAGGTGGGTGGAGTAGGGGCCTGCAGGAGGACCACAGGGACCTTGGCCAGGGTGTGGGAAGCCAGAGAAAGGGGTCTGGGGTGGGGAGTGATGAGATTTTCAGAGTGCTAGCCCATTTTCAGATTTTCAGGATCTAGCCCATGAGTCAGCTGGAGTTCCAGCAGGAAAAAGGAAGGCTTCTGTAGCTGCAGGATGGGAGGAGAGCCCCCTAAAGACTCAATTTGCAGGTAAAAGGCACCCGGCAGAACCCTGGGCCCCTGCTCTTCCCGCAGCTGCCCAGGCCCCCTGGCAGGGAGGAAGCCCTACTCTCCTGGTTCTTTTATGAGTGATTTTTACTAGCCCAACTCACCCAGAAGCAAAAGAACCTAGCCTGGGCAACAGAATAGAACAGAGTGGGAGGGTATGGCTCTGGAGGGACAATGGAGACCACTCTCTGCAGACCACTGATTCCACATGGAAGAATCACAATTTTCCTCAACTTTCCTGTAAGCTACTTGAAATTTGACTTCAGGTACTCATCCTGCTGGGCTGATGTGAGATCCGCCCCTGTGACTCCACAGGCGTCTCCTTTCCTCATTCTTCTGCCACTGTCCCCAATGCCCTGGTGGGGGGATGGCTTGCACTTGTCCATGCACCCACACACATGTGTGCACAGAGCCCTTGTATCCACACTGGCTATTACAGGGGCCCTGGGCCCAGCCTGGTAGTTCCTTTTCTGCAGGTCCTGCATGGGGGGATGGCTTGCACTTGTCCATGTACCCACACACATGTGTGCACAGAGCCCTTGTATCCACACTGGCTATTACAGGGGCCCTGGACCCAGCCTGGTAGTTCCTTTTCTGCAGGTCCTGCATGAGGCTCCAGGCTCCCTGGGGCAGCCCCATTCTGGAGCCTCCATTCTGGAGCTCGTTCCAGAGCCTCCATTCTGGAGCCTCCATTCTGGAGTTCATCTGGAACCTCCATTCTGGAGCTTGTTCTGGAGCCTCCATTCTGGAGCCTCCATTCTGGAGTTCATCTGGAACCTCCATTCTGGAGCTTGTTCTGGAGCCTCCATTCTGGAGCCTCCATTCTGGAGTTCATCTGGAACCTCCATTCTGGAGCTTGTTCTGGAGCCTCCATTCTGGAGCCTCCATTCTGGAGTTCATCTGGAACCTCCATTCTGGAGCTCGTTCTGGAGCCTCCATTCTGGAGCCTCCATTCTGGAGGCGATCCACACAGGCCTCTCTCCTCCCCTCAGCAGCAGCCAAGGGGTGGGGATCTCTTTTCAGCCTGAGAGAATCTGTGTCTCCTCAAATCCTTTCTCCTGGAAACAAAAGGGCTTTTGGAAACAAAAGCGAGAAGCCTGGAAGCTGTCACAAACCTCAGAGGCAAAGGAGCCAGAGCAGGCAGAAAATATAAAATTGTATCTAAAAAAAAAATCACCCAGCTACATGCACTTTTAAAAAACTCTTATTTTTAATCTGAGTAGGTAGCACATGAACAAGGTCTGAAACTCAGAAGGAGTGAAAGATGATGTGTGTACCTCCCTCTTCCCTGCTCAGTCACCCATTTCGTCTCCCTAGAAGCCAAGATTATGACGAGTTTCTTATATTCCATTCTAGAGATAGTCTCTGCAAACATGAACCTATCCATAAATATTCTCTTCTATATATTTTTATATATCCCCCCACACAGATGGGAGCATGCAATGTATTCCATTCCGCACCCTGCTTTTCTGGGATAATAATACAGCATGATTATCTTGCTATCTCAGTACATTTACAATGCTCAGTTTCCTTGTTCTCTGCAATGGGTGGATCACAGATCATTGTGGTATAATTTATTTAACCTGTCCCCTTTTGGTGGACAGGTAGATTGCTTCCTGTCTTTTGCTATTATATATAACGTGGTTAATGCTGTACCTATGTCATTTTTCACATGGACTTGGCATTGCTGGGTCAAGGGCATTCTGCATTTTGAATGACATTGCTACATTGCCCTCCAGGGAGGTTGTATTGATTTTTACACTCACCAGCAAGAAACAAAGAGAATCTGTTTTTCTGCTCCCTGGGCCACACAGTGTTGATCATGGCTCATCTGAGAGGTGAAAGCACGGTGTTTCAGGTGCGATTTCAACAAGTATTACTTTAGTTCAGGGTTCTAAGATTGAACACCTTTTCAAATGAGTAAAAGCCCTTCCCAGTCCCTTTGCTGGAAGCCACATGCATTCTGAAGGGATTACTGTGGAGGAGGGTGTGGGTCCAAGTGTGCTGCTCAATTCCTTTTCATGTGTGCTCACTTCTGGGGAGGCCCGGGGCCCACGTGACAGGGGTTCTTAGGGGTTCTTAGGGGTAGGGCCCTACCATCCAGGCCAGCTCCTGTACCTCCTAAAAGTCTCTCTCCCCTTCTCCCCCTGCCAGGGGTGTCTCTGAGGGAGCAGAGATGTGGTGTGGAGTGAAGAGACCACTCCTTTTCCCACTCCCCACCTTCAGGAGGATGAAAGAGCCCTGGCCTAGTCACGGTGGTCCAAATCCCCATCCCGCCACTTACACCCTGAGAGGAATCCCCTAATTCCCCCAGGCAGGGTTGCTCCTTGGCACTAGCCCCATGCTCACTTGGGGAGCCCAACAACATGTTTCCAACAGGCAGTCTCGGGGCACAGACCCTACAAAGATCAAGGGTCAGGCCTTATGCTGGGTGTGGTGGCACACACTTATAATCCCAGTACTTGGGAGGCTGAGACAGGAGGATCATAGTTTTGCAGCCAGCCTCAGCTACTTTGTGAGGCCCTCCACAACTTAGTGAGACCCTGTTTTAAAAATGAAGAATAAAAAATAGGGCTGGGGGTTTAGCTCAGAGGTAGAATGTCCCTGGGTTCAATCCCCAGTACCACACACACACACAAAAGGGCCAAGCCTTTGTCTGGGCTAGTGGCTTTGTGAAAGGCCACTGACCCACTGAAGGTTTGAACACCAACCTTGGCCTCATTTGCCAGACATGGTTGGATTCTGACCCTGAAACGGTTAAGGAAGGACCTTAACTCCAGCTCCTCCAACCCTGGGTGGAAATTCCCTCCCCAGCACCCTTCAAAGCGGCAACTTATATAACTTGCTTGTATAACCTCAGTGAAGAATTGCCTGGGCAAGGGCGTTCTGCAACAGTTGTAAACATTTCCTAAATTGTGCTGGAGCTTGTAGACTCTCCAGAAGCCATGCCCACTCTATTTTCCTGGGCTCTGCCCTCTGCCCTCTGCTCCCACTACCCAGGCATGGCTCAGCATGAATCTATGGCAGCCATCAGATCCCCTGAGGTCTACTCTTCTCCAAGTTGGGCTCCTCCACCTCCAGCCACTTTCTACACTTGTCCTGCCTGGTTGTGTCCTCCATGTGGCGTGAGCTGCAGGGGAGGGAAGAGGCGTCCCCTCCTCATTCTGGACTGTGATCTCTGCTGTCTGAGGCCTCTGAGGTGCAGGAGTACCTCCCGCACTCCCAGTATCCTGACTCCGGGATATGTGCAGACTTTGGGCATGTGACTGGGTTTTGGTCACATGTCCTAGGCCCTGATCATGGGACAGGGTTTTGGTCACATGATTCTAGGGGCTTGAGAGATCCTTGAAGGCAGGTGCTGTGTGTGATTCATCTTGGTGGTTTATTAGCTAATAGGATAGAAATTGGCAAGGGATATTGAGTTGGGTTTTTAACCCAAATGCAGGATCTTAATTTACTTATCACATTCTACCATTTATTTTTTTCCTCTACAAGTCTCTCCCTCTCCCTCCATTCCCTTATGAGCCTGTCAGCTTCCAGAGAGCAGGAAAACATTTTGCTTTGCTTTGTTTGTAGTGCTTGTATTTACTAAGCATAGGGGGTCGTGACTGGTTTGAAAATGTTCTCAGGATAAACATGACGCTTGCATTGTCTATTCAGTGGATATGTTCATAAGTGTGTGTGTGTGTGTGTGTGTGTGTGTGTGTGTGTGTGGTACTGGGGATTGAACCCAGGGCTATTCTACCTCTGAGCTACACCTCCAGTCCTGTTTTATTTTTTATTTTGAAACAGGCCCTCACTAAGTTGCCGAGGCTGGCCTCAAACCTGTGATCCTCCTATCTCAGCCTCTCAAAAACTGGAATTACAGGCATGCACCACCACCCTTGTCCATAATTAGTTTTACACTAAAAGAAAGATGGGCTCTCTAGAGAAAAAAATTGGAAATAGAGAAAAGTAGAACATGAAAAAGAAAACCATCCATTGCCTCAGAATCCAGAGAAAATTGCTGACAACTTTTTGGTGGGTTTCCTTCTAATATAAGGCCCTACGCTCCCCTCCCCCCCTTCACCCTCCCCTGGATGATTGTTTGTCACAAATCTGGGGTCTGGGGCACTTGCGGGGGAGGAGGGTTGGCTGGAGTCTGGCTGGTGAATAAGGCCAGTGGCTGTGAAATTGTGCTCTGTGGAGGCCTTGGGAACTGTGTAGCAGCAGGGTAGGCTGGAGTAAGGCTCTTGTGTTACTCAGTTTTCTGTTACTGTCACAAAATACCTGAGATAATCAACTTAAACGGAGGAAAGGTTTACTTTGGCTCATGGTTCAGAGGTGTCAGTCCCTGGTCACTTGGCCCTGTTGCTTCGGGCCTGTGGTGTCACAGTACATCATGGCTGGAGCACGTAGCGGAAGAGGCCTCTTCTCCTCACGGTTACCAGGAAGCAAAGAGAGACAGAGAGGAGGGGGCCATAGTCCCAATATCCCCTTCAAGGGCACCCCAGTGATGACCTCACTTCCTCCCACTAGTCCCCATCTCCTAAAAATTTCACCACCTCCCAGGAGGGCTATAGACTGGGGACCACACCTTCATCCAACACATGGGCCTTTGGGCGACATTAAGATCCAAACTCTGGTGTTCCCCCAACCTGTTTCAGTCGGAGCTGGTTCGCTTTCATCTTTGCCAACTGGGCTCCTAAGGAAAACTTCATTGGGTAACAAATTTCCCTGTTCTTTTTTTCTTTTTTTCTTTTTTTGGTACTGGGGATTGAACCCAGGGGCATTCTACCTTAGAGCTACACTCCCAGCCATGTTTTATTTTTTTAATAAAAAAATAAAGGCCTTGCTAAATTGCTGAGGCTATCCTTGAAACTGTGATCCTCCTGTCTCAGCCTCCCAAGTACTGGGATTACAGGTGTGTTCCACCATGCCTGGCTTGTTTTCAAAGTCATAGCACTTTCAGAAGAGCACCCATTATTTTCCCTGCTCCATGTGGTCCCATCTGCATCCCGCTCTTGGTGATTGGTTCCCACTTCTGGTGTTGGGCCTGCAGCCAGAAGATAACGACTCTATTATGGACACCTTCTGTGTGGTCACCCATGGGTCAGGGCAGGACCTTGTGGTGTGGTTTGGAAGCTTCTCGCACTGCTCCCTGCCCCCCATGAACCACATTCTGTGAGCTGCTGTGGTTCCTTAGATTCTGCCCGCATGTCCCTCCTTCCCAGATGCCCTAAGTCCTTGGGGTTACCTTGGGCTCCCAGGCCAGTGACCCTACTCCACAAACAGTAAGATGAGTTGGCAAAGTCCATTCCAAGTGAAACTATCGAGGCTCTAGCAGTCACTGCTTTCTTTTCTAAGGACCCTCGAAACATTTATTAATTTGCTGCATGGCTTGCCTGGGAATTAACATCAAGTTCCCTGGTTGGAATCGCCTGCTTTGGAAATCCAGGTGGTTTCTTGACTTCTCTTCCTTTCTCTGTCGCCCTTCAAAGTGAGTCTGCAATCATGCCTGCAGGTCCCTTTAGGGTCCCAGGATTCTACTTCTGCAGGGATGGAAGCTAGACCTATAGGACACTCATGCTGGGGCTCAGACTCTCGGATTGCCTGACTCTGAGGAAGGAACACAGGCGAGCCCCCTCACTTGACGGTGGTCTGGCTGGGATGTTCATCTCTCATCCTAGGACTCTCGCCCTGGCACATGTGTGTGTGTTTGTGTGCGTGTGTGTTCTCCATGTGGGTTTACCTGGAGGATCAGGACTGGGGTCAGAGCCCCCCATTTGCCGCTGAATGAGAATGGATTTCTTCCCAGGTATTTTCCAGGTATAGCTCCCAAACCCCATTTCAGAGCAAGAGAGCAACGTCCCTGGGTTTATGCAAACAGTTTTGTTTCTGCCCATGCCTGTGCTCCCAGGAGCTCACAAAGGATCAGATACTTTTGTAGATTCTTCTCAGGACATGCTGCACAGTCTCAAGCTGGGCCCAGCTCCGCTCAGTTGACCTCTGCAGTGACTAAGAGAGGTGTCAGTGACGACCAGGAATAGGATGGAGAGTGGAATCCAGGGTGTCCCAGCATCCACCCCTGGTGGATCCCAACAGCTGGTTGGCCTCTTCAGTCAAGCTGGGGTGATACTTTGCTTAGGGCACCGAGCATGTGGGTGACGACCTTGGCTTTTGTCTCAAGAGAAGCATGGTGCATGGATAATTAGAAGGGATGATCACGATTTGTGCCTTTCCAAGGCTGTGATTAAGCAAAAATAGCCTCCATTCTTCCGCCTGCAGGAGGAGCCATGGCGAGCTGGGTGTGCCACCCGTCCCCATGCTGGGGCTGGCGGGGTGCTGGGGCTGGCGGGGTGCTGGGAGCAGGCGCGGTGGTGACTGGCCTGCCTCAAAGCCTGTCCCAAAACATTGTCACAAAAACAGCTGTGAGATCACCCACCCTAAATCTGGGCACAGGAGGGTCCCAGCCTGAATAGGGCCACACAAACAGCAACAGACAGGAAGTGGGAAGAAACAGGCAGCCTGATGGTGAGGCCTGGGGCCCTTCGCATGCAGCCCCACCACCACCCAGGACCCCCTGGTGGCAGAGTTTGTCATCAGAAGCCCAAGGGAATCCTCCACAGGTGGAACCACAAAGCCCAGGCCAAGTGGTTCTAGAATTCTCAGAGGTTTCCAGATCCTAGTTCCCCTGGGGACTTTATCAAGAAATGTGCTGCATGGGGCGCGCTTTCCTGAACCTGATCTCTCCTGGGCGTGTGGCAGCACAGAGATGTCTCCTAGCTGTATGTGACCTGGGATCTTCACTTTCAAAAAGTTCTCCCCAAAATGCCAGGCCCTGAAAGCTGATAATCCCTGCTCTGGCCTGGCACAGTGGCATATGCCTGTAATTCCAATGACTCCAGAGGCCGAGACTGGAGGATTGCAGGTTCAAGGCCAGCCTGGGCAACTGAGTAAGACCCTGTCTCAAACAAACAAACAAACAAACAACCCCAAAAAATAGTTCAACCACTATGGAGATCAGTGTGGAGATTCCTCAGAAAACTGGGAATGGATCCACCGTATGATCCGGCTACACCACTACTGGGTATCATACCAAAGGGATCAAAACCAGAAAACTACAGTAATATATGCATACCCGTGTTCACAGCAGCACAATTCACAGTGGCCAAATTATGGAACCAACCTAGGTGTCCATCAACAGATGAATGGATTACAAAATTGTGGGAAATGCACACAATGGAATTCTACTCAGCAATAAAGAAGAACAAAATAACATCATTTGCAAGAAAATGGAAGGATCTGAAGAACATTATTTAAGTGAGATCAGTCAATCACAAAAAAAGAAATGACATATGTTTTCATTAATATGTTCAACCTAGGGAGTAGTGGGGACACACAAGGGACTCCGGCTGATAATGGAGAACCCTCAGTGGTGCAAGGGAAGTGGTACAAGGGAAGGGGGAGGGCAAGAAAGAAGTGAATCAGTGGAATTATTATCATAAACAATATGTACATGTGAGAATATACCAACATCATTCTCGGCACTTCATATGGGTGGGGGAAGGCGGAGGGGGGACACTAAGAGCTGTGTGCATGTATGTTAACATCAAATAGATATTCATTGTGATGTGAGACTCTAATGCACCAATAAAAGCACGTTAAAAAAAATGAAAAGGACTGGAGATGCAATTCAGTGGTATAGCACCCCTGTTTTCAATCCCTAGTACCGCAAACAAAACAAAACAAAACATACCCCCTGCTCTCAAGGGTCCCTGGTCTGATGGGAACATAGACAATTAACCCCAGTGCAGTATGCCAGGCCCAGCTCAGCATGCTGTGGGACAGCCATCTCACCCTAGGTGGATCTGAGAAGGCTTTCCAGAGGAAGTGATAATTAAAAGCAGGGTTTTGCAGGACATGTAGGTGTTTTCTGGTTTGCAAAACAAGAAAGGGCCTACCAGGCAGAGGTCTCAGCATGAGCAAATGTGAGGAAGAATGAGAAGGTCATGTCCTATGGGGGAGTTGGAGCCAGGGGCCTCAATTATTTCAGTTGCAGTGCCTGGTTCTTAGAAGGGCAAAGCCAAGGCCTGACGGCCTCGAGGCTGCCTTCCTGCACGTCCACACAGTCCTCTGCCGACTGGAGACGCGCCTTCCTGTAGGGTAACTCTGGTCCTGGTAGTCAACTCTCAAGAGGCCACAGTCTAGGTCTGGCAGGCTCGGTCTCCCCTCCTCCCTCACCCTGGCAAAACATTTCTGGCTCCTGTGCATTGAAAGGAAGTGAGGCTCTGTCCCCGAGCTGTGTAGGAGGTGAGACTCTTCCCTTGTGCTGGGGGGACCATGCTGAGGACAGCAGTGTCCTGTCTCCAGCTGGTGGCTCCATCCCAGCTGAGCCAGGAACCGCCTGCCCGTCACTGTGGCCGGGATACAGCACCTGTCCACCAGTTCAGTGCCCAGAGCATCCCGCGGGTCCTGAACAGCTGACTGCAGGCAGCTCGAGCATGCGGAGCCACTCTGACACCAGTGAGGGCACAGCTCCAGCCCCACCTTGGAGGGCACGGTGCCCAGGAGACAGCAGGACCCTCATGTCTTCCCTGCGAGCTATTTATAGCCTCGCTATGGTAATTTGTGGCAATCACAGCATTTAATCCTGTAATCACACTGCAAGCAGGCACCCAGCCCAGCGAGGCTGAGGCCGAGGCCGAGGCTGGGGAGACTGCCAGGGCTCAGGGAAGGACCTGGAGGCAGGGCAGGCGAGTGCGCAGGCGGCCAGTCCCCATCAGCCTCCAGCCCCAGCCTATCAGCTGGGGCCCCACTCTGGGCCTTCAGTACCGCCCAGATAATATGAATAACATTAGCGGCTAACACATATAGCACTTTTTTTTCTTTTTTTTTGGTTCTGGGGATTGAACTCAAGGTTCAAGGTGTGTTCTACCTCTGAAGTACATCATAGGCCTTTTTAAAAATTTTAACAGTATTTTTGAAACAAGATCTTGCTAAGTTGCAGAGGTTGGCCTCAAACCTGCAATCCTCCTGTCTCAGCCTCCCAATTAGTGGGATTACAGGCATGTGCCATGGCGCCCGAATCACATACAGCACTTTTTATGTTCCATGTTCAAAATCCTTCATATATGTGAACTCATTTGTCCTTACCACCACTCTGTGAGGTAGTAACTATTATTATCCCCATATTCTAGATGAGGAAACTGAGGCATGAATCACATAACTGATAGGAGGCAAGTCTTGTTTTTGTGTGTGCGGTACTGGGCTTTGAACACAGGGGTACTCTACCACTGAGCTACATCCCCGGCCCTTCTTTTATTTTTTATTTTGAGACAGGTTCTAAGTTCCCGGATTGGCCTTGAATGCCAAGCATTTGTGTGTGTGTGTGGGAGAGGGTACTGGGGATTGAACCCAGGGTACTCTACCACTGCGCTTCACACCAGGCTTCCTTGCCAGGCACGCTCTTTCCCTACTGATAAAATGTTTCATGGTGTAGGAAGAGGTCTCTGGGCAGCAGACCTGGACTTTAATCTTTGAGGTGACACTGTCGATTTGTGCCCCTCTGCCCTGCATCTTCTGCTGTGGAACGGGGATTTCTGTGTCCACCTCACTGGGAAGTTGTGTGTTTCAGAGGATAGGGCGGCACCTGGCTAGGTGTCCTCTGCCCGGCGTGGGTCCTCCGGCTGGGTTCCCTGTTTTTTTGTTATGCGGCCTGGGGCAAGTGACCTGAATTATTTGCTCATCTGTCAAAGGGGACTTAGAACAAGAGCATCCACGCTCAGAGGATAATTGTGGGGACTGGATGAGATGAGACATGTCAAACACAATGCCTGGCATATAATAAATGTTCAGTCAAACTGCGCCATTACTATCATCTTTTATTATCGTCTTGTCCTCAGGCCAGAGTCCAGGCCTCTCTAGCCAAGCCCAAGGCCAGGTCTTTAGTACGTTTCAAATGAGGCAGAAGAGCCTAAGCCATTGGAAGGAGCATCTGAAAGTACCGGGCAGAGCCAGGCCTCACAACAAGTATTTCCTCCTTCTAAAAGCTAAACGCTCCATCACTCAAGAAACGATTTCCTGTCTGTGTGGGCAGCCGCTCAGAGCTCATGAAGCAGTTACCCTCCAACCAGGGCTGTGTCTGTAAGGATAGAATATTTCAGAAACATACTTCCCTGCTGAGCAAAGCTCTTCCTTGGCATTCTTTGCAGAGCAACCTCCCCGGGGCTGGTAGTGGCCGAGGGGGTATTGGCTCAGACACAGGTGGGCTAGGGATGCCCACAGAGCCGGCGGGAAGGACCCCCTCCCCAGATGTGACTCCTGGCAAGGAGCAGCAGGCTCCTGGGGGCACAGGGCCGTCCTCATTTGGAACAGGCTTTTGTAAGGCATGAGTTCTCCATCGATGAAGGCAAACAAGTGCTTCATAGTGTAGACGTGGGTTTCAGCCACACACAGGAAATAGCATCTATCTCATGGGGGAGAAAGGCGGGCTGGGTGGAAGGAAGGATTCCTTGGGGGGCAGACATTATTTGGGTGGAGGGCAGCTTTGCATGTCTTTGAGGTCTCTCTCTACCTGACAGTCCAATATCATGACATTTGGGAGCATGGGTGTTAGATTAGGGTTGGGCACATTTTTCTATAAAGGGCCAGATAGTAAATACTTTAGGCTTTGAGGGCTGCCTGTCTGTCGCCACTACTGAAGTCTGCCGCTGTGGTATAAGGGCAGCCACAGACAATATGGGAATGAACAAGCCTGGCCGTGTTCCAATAAAACTTTATTTACAAAAACAGGTGGCGGGCCAGATTCCATCCTTGGCTGCAGACCCCTGTGTTAGAAAAAGGAGAGCTCAGGGAGGGCCGGGTGCCAAGAAGTACTTCCTGGAGGTGGTGTTGAGCCTCTGTGGCTGGAGGAGCCAGGGCAGCATTTCGGGTAGTGCTCAGTTCACCCAAAGTTCATGGGTGGGTGCTGAATGCCGGCCTCAGCTCTCTGAGAGCCCACCTTCCCCTGGACTATGGCTCCATAGTTCAAGGCCTTGCTATCTGGTAGTTTCAACCAGACTTTTTTTGTTTTTGCTTTTGTGTTTTTTGCAGTGTTGGGGATAGAACTTGGAGCCTTGCACATGCCAGGCAAATGCTGTACCACTGAGCCACATCCCCAGCTCACCTAGATTTTTATTTTTTTGGTGGTGGTAGTAGGGATTGAACTCAGAGGCATTCTACCTCTGAGATATACCCTCAGCCCTTTTTAAAGTTTTTTGTTTTGAAACAGGGTCTTGCTAGGTTGCTAAGAGTCTTGCTATGTTGGTGAAGCTGTTCTCGAACCTTCGATCCTCTTGTCTCAGCCTCCCAAGTACTGGGATTACAGGTGTGTGCCACCACACCTGGCTTATCCAACCAGATATTAAAAAAAAAAATCATTTACCCAACTGTTAGGATTCTCCAGAGAAGCAGACCCAATAGGATATACATATATAAAAAGAGATTCATTGTGAGGAATTGGCACACACAATTACAAAGGCTGAGAAGTCCCATGATCTGGCTGCCGTCCGAGGGCCTCTAAATCAGTGGTACAGTTTCAGTCCAAGCCCAAAGGCCAGAGAACCGGGTCAGCCAGTGGTGTAGGTCCTAGTTCAACTCTGAAGCCCAAGACCCAGGAGCACCAGTGTCCAAGCACAGGAGAAGACGGACTCTAAACTCACTAAGAGAGGAAGCCCCCCCCCCTGCTCTATTCAGGCCCTGAAGGGATTGGAGGGGGCCCACTCACCTGGAGGGGCTAAGTCTTCTTAACCTAGTCTCCCAAGTCAAAGGTTCATCTCTCCTGGAAACATCCTCACAGACACACCCAGGAATTATGCTTCACCCGCTCTCTGGGTGGAGCTGATCGATCAACCATCGCACCAGCTCTTCCTGCTGTTCTCAGAGGGAAGTGGACGCCATCAGACCATACTGCCCTGTTGCTATTGTTCTTGGTAAAGAAAAGCAGGAAGCTAGCCGGTGTGGTGGTGCACGCTTGTAATCCTAGTACTTGGGAGGCGGAGACCAGAGGATCCAGGTTCGTGGCCAGCCTCAGCTACTTAGTGAGACCCTCCGCAACTTTGTGAGACCTGGTTTCAGAATAAAAGTATAAAAAATAGGGCCAGGGGTGTAACTCAGAGGAAGAATGCCCCTGGGTTTAATCCCTGGTACCACCAAAAAAAAAGCAGGATGCCGGGCATGGTGGCACATGCCTATAATTCCAGTACTTGGGTGGGAAGCTGAGACAGGATGATCTCATGATCTCGGGTTTGAGGACAGCCTCGGTAGCATAGCAAGACTCTTAGCAATTAGCAAGACTCTATTTCATAATAAAATTAAAAAGAACTGGGGGTAGCTCAGAGGTAGAATGCCCCTGGGTTCAATTCCTAGTAACACACACACACACACACACACACACACACACACACGTAACTTCCTTCCTAGGACACCCCTCCTCCCCGGCAGCATCCCGGACGGCCAGCCTCTGCAGCTCTTCTTTTCCTTAGCAGGACAAAGTCTTTCATGGTGTGTGGACTCTAGAGGCAGGGGCTGGGTGGGGGGCCTCTCCCTGGCTCCAGACTGTAATTCCAGCTCACTGATAAGCTGGGCCTCACCCATGTGACCACCAGGGCCCAGGGAGTGTCCTGTTGCCATGATGGGGGTGGGGGGAGATGGAGGTGCTGAGTCCTTCTCTGTCCCCTCTGCAGGAGAACTGTACCGGGTTTCCCTCAGAAGACAGAAGTTCCCAGCCCAGGGAAGCATCGAGATCCACGAGGACAGCGAGGTGCGCTGGGTTTCCAATAGCGTCCAGGCCCATCTGTGGTCAGGATTTTAGGAAGAGCCCTAGGACAGTAGACGGGCCGCCTAGCTTTCATCAAGCTCTTCATCTGACTTGCTGTGTGACCCTGGGCAGTTTCCTGTCCTTCTCTGGGCTTCAGGCTCCCATATGAACAAGAAGGGTCTCTTCAGACTCTTCCTACCCTGACATCCATCAGGGATCCTGCCCTCCTGGCTCCTAGGCTTGGAGTGCTGGCCACAGTTCCCCCATGTGTGGGCAGCCCCGTGTGTCCCTGTCCCCCGCTGCCTGCCTCTCTATCCCGACCGATGTCCCTCTCAGGAAGGCTGCTCGCAGCGCTCCTGCAAGACGCACGTCCTCCTGCTGGTGCTGCACGGGGGAAACATCCTGGACACGGGCTCCGGGGACCCGTCCAGCAAGGCGGCTGACATCCACACCTTCAGCGCCGTGCTGGAGAAGGTCATGCGCGCCCACTTCCCTGCCGCCCTGGGTCACATCCTCATCAAGTTCGTCCCCTGTCCTGCTATCTGCTCTGAGGCTTTCTCGCTCGTCTCTAAGTGAGTCGATCTCTGCTCCTTTGGACTGCCTGGGGTTGGCGGGGGAGGGGGCTAGTTGGAGGGGCTGCCTCTGCCACGCGGGTACCTGGTGGGCAGGCGGGCACCTGCCAAGGCCCCTGAGGTGCCGGATCCGGAGTGACCATGAGCATCACTGATGAAAGTGGTCAGCGAGAGTCCTTGGCCCAGGGATGGGTGATGCCAGGGTCCTCGCGATACCTCAGACCCACTTCTTGACCTCAGTAGGCCTGATCCGGTTGGTACAGAAAAAGAAACAGAGGTTTGGAGAGGTCCCAAAGTTGTCCCAGAGTTGTTTCCTCTGGAGTTAACCCGCAAATGGGACCAGGAGTCAAACCAGGGCAGCCCCGCTTCTGGGCCACACAGTTACCACCTGGTAGGGATAGGTACTATGATGGAGGTGGCCCAGAGTGGCACTGTGGCAATGTGAAGGAATGCCAGGGAAGACTTCCTGGAGGAAGTGGCTTCTGAGTCAGCCTGGTTTTGAGTCCCTGCTGTGTGACCTTGGGAAGTTGTTTCACCTCTCCCTGCCTCAGTTTCCGCATCTGTAAGACGAGGGTAATAACAATACTAAGTGCCTCCTAGAGTCCCTGGGAGGACGCTGTGCACTGGTGAAGCGCTTAACGCAGCACATAGAAGCCGCCGCACAGGGACACAGCTGGGACTGCAGCCTCGTCCTCCGGGGGAGGAGGCGCTCCCTCCTCTCGGGTGGGTGGAGAGCCGGCTGGGAAGGGAGAGGTCCTGGCTCCCAGCAGAGAACCCTGCTTGCTCGTGGGGAGTAGGGAGAGTGGAGGTGGCACGGACAGCTGCTCAGGCTGAACATTGGGCAGCTCTTTTGTGTAGGTGCTCGCCCCGCCCACTGTGGGTCCTGGTACCTGTGAGGGATGAACTGAGATTCTAGGGGCCCCCAGGGCCTGGGGTCCGTGGGGGATCCCACCCACTACTCCAGGACCCTAGGGCTTCAGCACCCCAGGTACTCCTGTTGAATTAGCTGACGGTGGGTGTCTGGAGCCGGGTGGATATCCTGGTTTCTCATCAATAATCTGTAAGAAAAAGAGCCAGGTACCTGCGGGTCCATGTCCCACAGAGGCCGTGGCAAATTATCAGAGCTGGAAGCTGGAAGCTGGGGACTTTTGCAGTTGGGGGGGGGAAAGGGAGCTGCCGGCACCTCTATCTGGCCCTCATTTTCCCCAAGGACACCGCCAGAGCCTGGAGACTGGACGCCAGGCAGAGCCTCACCCCCTGGGCTCTGGGGCTTGGGGAGGGCAAGGAGTTGGGGTGTGTGGGGAGCTCCCAACCCCCCTGGAGAAAAGGAGCCAGTGCCACTCAGCCAGATGTGGCTCCCGGGAGGGCTCAGCTGAGCAGTGCGTCCAGGAGCTCAGTGGTGCCGGGGTAGGCTGCCGTCCTCCTGCCCCAGCTTCCAGCTGGTCAGGAGACGGTGTGGGCTGGGTCCTTTGCTTCCCTGGCTCCCTGTGCTGCCTTGGACAGGAGCAGAGACTGATTTGTTGGCGTTCCTGGGACGCCCGCGGGCAGATCTCGATCAGAGACGGAAAGAAGGAGGATTAGGTCCGTGGCTTCCCACCCTGGCTCATCACCCCAATCCCTGGTGTGATTCTTGTCAAAGTGCAAGACTTGCAGGTCACCCCAGAGCGGCTGAGCCAGGAGGCGGGAGCCCCAGGATCTCTCTTAGCTGCTGGCTGCTCCTGCTCCGTGGCAGGATTTGGGGACTGCTCAGCCAGTGACGGTGACTCTGTTCCGTCACACTAACGGTCTGGGAGTTAATTGTGTTAGCTCATAATCAATCTCAGGACCCCCCTTTTCCCCACCCCAGGATGTCTGACCTCTAGAGCTGGGTCACCCCTATCTCCAGGAAGATGGATGGCTTGGCCATTCGAGGGGACAGTGAGAGGGAGCATACCTCTCCCCCAGGCAGCTCCTTGCTAGGGCCATTAATCACCCCGTAATCACTGCTGGGAGGGAGCTCTTTCTCGGCTAATTAAAATCTCTCCGGCTGCAATTGAGGTCTGTTTCCTCTAATTTGTGTTCTTGGGAGATGAGGAATGGCTGGTAGGGCTGGCCCTGTGCACCACGAGGACTCTGCCACCTGCGCAGGGCGCCTGAGCTCTGTCCCCTGCCCTAGATTCCTTGGATGCCCAGTGGGATTGCGCTGGGCTCTGGGTCAGTCTGAGCTGGGACTGCGGGGGAGGGCCAGCTCTGGGCAGGGGGTGAGGTGTCCCCAGCCTCCCTCTGTGTCTCACCTGACCAGCCGGGCCCAACAGTGCATCAGGGGATAGAGGCAAGCCAGGCGGGTGTGAGGAGGTCGCTGCGAGGCTGGGCTCAGGTAGGTCTGAGCTGCCCAGAGAGGAAGGGACTTCCTAGCAGGGAATCGTGGATGAGGAGGCCATGCAAGGTCCCGACAATTCCCCAGGAGTGGGATGCCCATAGGGCAGGCTCTCGTGGCCCTTTCTGCAAAACCAACGAAAGCACTGATCCTCCCCCTTAAACAAGAGACGCAGCATCGTGCACGCAGCTAGGTGCCTCCTCCAAGCTGGGGCCGTCATGTGATCTCCAGTCCCACCAGGCCCTCTCTTCTCCCGTCTCAGCTTCTCCAAAGCCTTCCTTGAGGGCCTGGTTCAGACCCTGCCTCCTCCAGGAAGTCTGCTGTGATGGCAAATCCCACCTGATCCATGCTAGCTGACCGCCTCCTCCAGGTCTGGGGTGTCCTTAGGGCCATGCAGAAGAGGGCAAGAGAGCCCTGCTGTGCCACACCGTGGGCTGGCACGGTCCGGACACACAGAGTCAGTGCAGTGTTGTGACCTGCCTGGGTCCTCTTGGAGAGTCCCCGGAGCCAGGGGCCCAGTGCTTGGCCAGCGCGTGCTCTGTTCTGCCTGGTCCTCAGCCCCATACCTGCCCAGATCCTGATCCTGGCTGCGCTTACCTTGGGCCCCCTGTCTGCAGCCTGAATCCCTACAGCCACGACGAGGGCTGCCTCAGCAACAGCCAGGACCACGTCCCTCTGGCCGCCCTGCCCCTGTTGGCCATCTCCTCCCCGCAGTACCAGGACGCCGTTGCCACCGTCATCGAGCGAGCCAACCAGGTCTATGGAGAGTTCCTCAAGTCCTCTGATGGGATCGGCTTCAGTGGGCAGGTAGGACAGCCCACCCTCCCTGCCCTGTCCCTACCGCTGCCTGGGAGAGAGGCTGGGGTCTGCCAGAGGGATCAAGATAGTCTGTTGTACACCAGGCATGGTAGCTCATACCTGTAATCCCAGTACGTGGGAGGCTGAGACAGGAGAATTGCAGGTTCAAGGCCATCCTCAGCAACTCAGCGAGGCCCTGTTTCAAAATAAAAAGTAAAATATGGCTGGGGTCCAGCTCAGTGGAAGAGTGCCCCTGGGTTCAATGCCCAGTAACCCCCCCAATATACATCTGCTGTTCTAGAATCATAGAGAATCATAGCATCTGTGATTGAAGGAAGCATTTGAAATTTGGGATTTGCCTTCTGTAAAACAGATAGGAATTCTTTTTGTGTGTGTGTGTGGTACTGGGGATTGAACCCAGGGGGATTCCACCTCTGAGCTACACTCTCAGCACTTTTTATTTTTTTGTTTTGAAGCAGGGTCTTGCTAGGTTGCCGAGAGACTTGCTACATTGCTGAGGCTGTCCTTGAACTTATGATCCTCTTGTCCCAGCCTCCCAAGTTCTAGGATTACAGGTGTGCACCACCACACCTGGCTTACAGATAGGAATTTGGAGGCCAATGATCCAACCCTGGCTAAGTCTGATCCCTGAGCACAGCCTGATCCTTGTCCTCAGAGTGACCCTGGATGAAACCCTGACCCCAGGACGAGCCTGTCTCCCATTCGGTGCCTCTCTAGGACAGGTTCCTCATTCTCTGGTGGGAAGTGACCCGTGCTCTGGCTGGGTGTGGGGTGAGAGGGTGGTGGTGGGCAGGCCTGTAGTCCTGGCTGTGCCTCCTGCAGGTATGTCTCATCGGGGACTGTGTGGGCGGCCTCCTGGCCTTCGATGCTATCTGCTACAGTGCGGGACCCTCGGGGGACAGCCCTGGCAGCAGCAGCCGGAAGGGGAGCATCAGCAGCACCCAGGTGGGGCTAGGTGGTGGGACTGGGGAGGGCGTGTCTCTGGGAATCCTCCCTTAGCCCCAGAGGAGCAGGGCTTGTCTCTGGGGAGGTGGTGCTGGGCATATAAAGGATTGTGTGGTCACTCTGTGAGAGTAGCAAGAGATGATTGTCACAGAGGGACCTGACTTGGGTTTGTCTCCCTAGACCGCTATCTAGCACCTTGGCTGGATGGCCCATCCCTGTGGACGTGGTGACAACCTGCACCAAAACTCCCCCTGCATTGTTGCGTTGCAACTTTTGGAAGCGTAGCTCCCCACGTCACAGGAGAAAGGGGTTCATTTGCACCTGGGGGAAGAGGCAGGGCACAGAGTGACGGCAGTGCTTCTGTCCTCTGCCTGGCCGCTCAGGACACCCCGGGCGTGGTGGAGGAGGATTGCAGTTTGGCCAGCAGCAAGCGGCTCAGCAAAAGCAACATTGACATCTCCAGTGGGGTGGAGGACGAGGAGCCCAAGAGACCGTTGCCGCGGAAACAGAGCGACTCATCCACCTTTGACTGCGAGGCCATCACCCAGCATCACGCCTTCCTCTCCAGGTAACCCCTTCCCTGGCCGCTACCTTCTTCCCATCAAAGTGTCCAGGGGACCCTGGTGCAGCGTCATCTGGGATGCCTGTGACCAGGTGTATGTCCCAGGCCCTTCCAGGGGGGCCCATAGAGAAGTATCGAAATGCTGGGACCAAGGCCACTTGCCATCAGTCCTGCACAGAGACCTGAGAACTTGCTCCCTGTCTCTGCTTAGCTCGAACTTGCAGAGAGACAGGTGCGGGGGGTCGGGAGATTCCTTGCACCTCTCTGAGCCTCTGCTTCATCTTCTGCCAGAGGGTATCACTGCCCATCAACTTCTCTGGACAGTCTGAAAGATCTAGTGGAATCACAGAGGGGGACGTGTTTTGCCAGCTACCCTAGGGGTGCGTCCCCATCATTTATCAGAGGAGGTGGGTCATGCCACCAGCAGCTGAAATGATGGGCTCAGCATCCTGGTCTCCTTGTCCCCAGTTCAGTGCCCTGAACACAGCACACTTCTGTTTGAGGCCAGACAGGACTGTCCATGAACTGTCCTTTAACTTTCTAGAAGAGATGGTTAATCAACATGGGTTAAATGAATTATCTGCACATTAATTCAAGATACAAAGGAGTTTTGAAAAAAGACCCAAATTGTCAGGAGTGTGTTTTCCTCCCTTTCTCCTCCACTCTCCCTTCCCCTTCCCTTTCCCCTTCCCACTTCCCTCCCTCCCTCCCTGCCTCCCTCCCTCCCTCCCTCCCTTCTGAACCCAGGGGCATTCTACCTCCAAGCTACACCCCCAGCCCTTTTTATTTTATTTTTTCTTTTGAAACAGGGTCTCACAAAGTTGCTGAGGCTGTCCTCAAACCTGCAATCTTCCCGTCTCAGCCTCCCAAGTACTGGGATTACAGGTGTCGCCACCATGCCCAGCTCCTCCTTTCTTATACAAGTGACAAGAATTGTGAAGTCAACACTTGGAAAATCTACCATCTCACCGCCCAGAGGAGCCACTGTTAAGATTTTGGAATACTTTCTTTCTGTATTTTTTAACATACTTAAAAAAATCTAACTAACGAACCAACTGAACTCAAAGCCTCCTACATGGTGATCTTTTCCCCCATAAAAGCCGGGCTCAGTGGCGTACATCTGTAATACCAGTACTTGGGAGGCTGAGACAGGAGGATCACAGGTTTTTAGGCCAACCTTAGCAACTTAGCGAGACCCTGTTTCAAAATAAAATGAAAATAAAAATAAAAAAGGCTGGGGGTATAGCTCAGAGGGAGAATGCCCCTGGGTTCAATCTCCAGTACCCCCCACCTCAAAAAATTGGTAAATATTCTTAATGGCAATATATTTCATTGAGTGAATGGACAACAGTTTACTTAATCCTAGTAATTGGATACTTTGGCTTTTTCCAGTTCTTCACTATTATAAATAGCACTGCAGTGGACATCTTTATATGTAAACATTAATGTATATGTTATGCTTTCTGTAGTCTGACCTGTAGTTTCATTTTCTTGTGATCAATCCCTGTCTGAAAATACTGAATAGAAAATCCCAGAAATAAATGAGTCATAAAATTTAAATTGTACATTATTCTGCTGGTTGTAGTGGTGCATGCCTGTAATCCCAGTACTTGAGAGACTGAGACAGGAGGATCACAGGTTTGAGGCCAGCCTCAGCAATTTAGCAAGTCCCTCAACAGTTTAATGAGGCCCTGTTTCAGAAATAAGAAATTAAAAGGGCTGAAGTATATCTCAGAGGTAGAATGTGCCTGGGTTCACTCTCCAGCAAAACACACACACACACACACACACACACACACACTATTCTCTGAGTAGCCTGATGAAATCTTGCACTGTCCTGCTGTCCTGCCCTGGCTGTGAATCCTCCCTCTGCGCAGTGTATCCATGCTGTATATGCTACTCACCTGTTGGGCACTTAGTAGAGTAGCCATCTCAGTTATCAGACTGACAGTGGTGGGATCACAATGTTTGTATTCAAGTAGCCCTTATTCTAATCAACAATGGCCCCAAACTGCAAGAGGAGTGATGTTGGCATTTTGGAAATGCCAAAGAGAAGCTGTAACGTGCTTCTTTTAAGTGAAAAGATAAAAAGTACAATAAGATATTTTGAGAGAGAGAGACCATATTCATATAACTTATTGCAGAATATTGTTATAATTATTATATTTTATTATTAGTTGTGATTCTCTTACTATTCCTAATTTATAAATTAAAAGTTATCACAGATATGTACTTATAGGAAAACAACAGTATATATAAGGGTGCGGTGCTCCGCATGGTTTCGGGCATCCACTGAGGGTCTTGGAACATGGATAAAGGTGGATAAGGGTGATGACTGTATTTCCTTTGGATGGATTCCTGGAGGTGAAATTGCTAGGTCACAGGCACTGTGTATTTAAACTTTCACATATTTGAAGTTCCTCTGACAGGTTATCCTTTAGAAAAGCAGCTATATGCAAATGCGGATTTCGAGGCGGTGAAAACCTCAACATTTCTGGTTCACCCTTGAAAGATCCTTTAGGAAAGCCCCAAGCTTGCAGAGTGACAAGGAACTGGAGGCTTGCGATAGCTGGTCCATCCCGGCCAGTTTTTCCCTCGGGTGCAGGCACAGAAGGCTGCTGCTTGGGCAATTAAATAGTTGGCGCATGTCTAGGGACCACGAGGTACATGAAATGTGTGTGGTTAAACACCAGCACCATCGTCCTCACTGTGACATGCCAGGGGCAGAGGGGACCAGGGATTCAGCTTTGCAGACTCCCTCCCTCCAAAGGGTGGGGCACTTGCCTGTATATATATATATATATATATATTTTTTTTTTTTTTTTGTGGTACCGGGGATTGAACGCAGGGGCGTTCTACCTCTGCGCTACGCCCCCGGCCCTATTTTTTTTTATACTTTATTTTGAAACCGGGTCTCACGAAGTTGCGGAGGGCCTCACTAAGGAGAGAGAGA